>CAKNXH010063754.1:0-51557 GCA_932178445.1 Andricus quercusramuli | reverse complement strand
TAACGAATTCAAGGAATTCACAGAATTCTTCAAATTTAAAGAATTCAAGGAATCCAGAGAATTCACAGAATTCAAGAAATTCAGAGAATTCAAGGAATTCAGAGAGTTCAAGGAATTCAGAGTGTTCAAGGATTCAGAGAAGTGAAAGAATTCAGAAAATTCAAAGAATTCTGAGAATTCCGAAAATTCGAAGAATTCAGCCAATTCAAGGATTCAGAGAATACAAGGAATTCAGAGAATTCAAGGATTCAGATAATTCAGAGGATTCCGAGAATTCAGAGAATACAAGGAATTCAGAGAAGTCAAGGATTCAGAGAATTCAGAGGATTCCGAGAATTCAAAGAATACAAGAAATTCAGAGTATTCAAGGAATTCAGAGAAATTAAGTAATTCAGAGAGTCCAAGGAATTCAGAGAATTCAAGGATTCTGAGAACTCAAGGATTCAGAGAATTCAAGGAATTCAGAGAATTTAAGTAATTCAGAGAGTTCAAGGAATTCAGAGAATTCAAGGAATTCAGAGAATTCAAGGAATTCAGAGAATTTAAGTAATTCAGAGAGTTCAAGGAATTCAGAGAATTCAGAAAATTCGAAGAATTCACAGATTTCAAGGAATTCAGAGAATTCAAGGGATTCAGAGAAAGCAAGGCATTCAGCAAATTGGAGGCATTCAGGTCGAACAAAGAGAGATTTTCATATATCTTTAATAATTTGAAAAGAATAATTTCTTAAAAATAATATTTGAAATATTTTCAAACTAACACTAAGAAAGTTAATACGCTCCATTCCACCAGGATTGAATAATTTTAACTGTTAAAAATTTATTATACATAGATACAAAGGATCACCCTCGTATAAACCCTTATGTAAGGACATGAACGTGCACAGTTGGGCAAGTGACATCTGTGCACGTGCACAGTTGGGCAATTGACATCTGTGCACGTGCACAGTTGCGCAATTGACATCTGTGCACGTGCACAGTTTGACAAGGGACATATGTGCATGTGCGCAGTTGGGCAAGTGACATTTGTGCACGTGCACAGTTAGGAAAGAGACATCTGTGCACTTTAAAGTGCATAGGAGTCCATTTGTGCACGTCTTAATTTCGACGTGTACAGTTGTCCAAGTACCATCTGTGCGCGTGCACAGTTGTTAAAGTGACAACTGTGCACGTCTAAATTTCGACGTGTAAAATTGGACAACTGTGCACGTGCACAGATGGTACTTGGACAACTGTGCACGTCGAAATTTAGACGTGCATAGTTGTCCGTCTGACCAACGACGTGCAAAGTTGTCCGTCTGGCCATCGACGTGCACAGTTGGGCACGTGCAAAGTTGCTACGTGCAAACTTGACCCCATCCCAGAAGGTATTGGTTTTATGTGAAAAATGACTTTCGCGGATTCCGTCAAATGTCGACGTTTTGAGACGTTTTGATCGTTTTCTGACCCCCTGAGTCAGAAAAAGTAGTTTTTACGTCACATTTTGATAGGACGTGTACTTTTTGTTTTATTCGTAAAAAATAACATTAACAGTGAAAAAATCTGCCGGATAAGTGGACACATTCTCATCAAAACTTTGGTTATTTAATTTCTTCTTCATCTCGTGGGTGTTTTTTCACAATATTTCATTGTTTTTATGTTCTCAATACTATTTCTAACGATTAAAACAATAAAATAACTATCATTAATGCTCACGGTACTTGAAAAGTTGTATTTTTAAATTCTCATCCAGAGACTTTTTTGTCCCCTTTTCAGGTAGTTGGAAAAAATCTTTCAAATTGTATGATTTATTAGAAAGATACGGAAATACACGCTGAAGTAATGGAATTTCCTTCTCCATTTGATATCAAATACAAATTTAGTCATTTTTATCTGAAGAACATAGAACATAACATATAGTCGTTGCGAAGCGCGCCGACCAAATCTCGCGCCGCTTTGAAAATTTCAAAGTACATCGATTGATTCTTTAATTTATAGCATTGAAAATGATGACGTGGATTTATATTTTTGGAATTGAATCTGAATCTTTGAACTTCAAAATTTATAAAATTTAAAAATTCTTAATTTTCAGTTTATCTGCATCTCATTTAAAATTGTTCAATTGGAAAGTGTTATATCCTTCCATTTTATACGTGTGAATTATTGAGCATTCAAATACAACATTTTGTAATTAAAAAATTTTTAAACTTCAATTTAAAAAGTTTAAAATTCAAGAGTTCCACTTTGAGTGCTTTAATTTGTAGTTTATTTTTTATTACTTCAAATGAAAAAATGTTTAGCTTCACAGTTTAAATTTTTTTATTTTATTGACCGTGAGAAATGTTTGCGATCCGAGAAAAACCGTGAAATGACCGGGAATTTTTTTCTTCGTTTAAAATGGCCACCCTGATATATGTATGTGGGTAATATTCACGAAACTGTACACACGTTTGCAACCAAAATCATAAAATTTCAATTGCATTTTTTTGCGCAGTACATATTTTTTTACTTTAAAAGTACATTATTTACGAAAATCAGGCATTATTTTCAGTACAAACTTGTGAAAAAATTTATTATAGAAATTTTTTCGAAAACTTCAAATTATATAATAATATTTTCATTATGGAGCTGACCATTATGGAGCTGACATTTACAACTGAACTTATATTTTTCTCTTGAATTTTTTAACTTCTACTTTTTTCCGCACACCGGCAGTTTGGGTCTGAACTATAACTGTAAATAAACTCAAAATCACCGATAGAAGTCATTTACTTTAAGCGATTTATTGCATTTTGGAGCTGACCGGCTTTTTTGTACGGACTGGTTTGTAAACAAACCATCACAGATGTCGAATGATTTCTAATCGGAAAAATGCCATCAAGCGTCGGTTAAATAGTTTGAGAGTCAGTCTTCAAAATAATGTCAGTAGATCACGTTTAAATGAACCGCGAGATTTAAAAATCATAAGAAAGTATGACAAACAAAATTATTTGGAATATGATGTGACAAAGTGCATCGTTTTATTTAGAAACCTTAAAAGTCATTTCTGTAACATTGTAGCGCACTTGCACATCAACTATATACTTGGATTATTCAAATAATATAGACACTGGAAGGTAACATTAACTTAGTGAAATAAATTTTATGGATTTGCGAAAAATATTTTAATTTGGGACAATTACAGAGATCACATTTTGGATATTTTGTACGCAATATAGTGTAAATATTTATTAAAAGGTACACTTATTTCGTGGTAAAAAATTGGATAAAGTTATTGTACGATAAAATATTACAAGTCTAAGACCTGGTTTGACTTTTCTCTATGTGCAAAAGCCGAAGCCGCAAAGGTGTACTGTTTCGTGAATATTACCCATGTACATACTTATAAATAAGTACTTTGATGAAGTTTCATTTTCTAGCACAAACATTTTCACGTTCATTATGATATTATAAAACCAAAATGGCAAAAATACAAAGAAAAGCTTTTTTGGGATAAAACTCTCACAGGAACGGTTCATATGGCCCTGATTATTTACGGTTTGGAGAGTTCCGATTTACCGTCAAGGCCGTTAAGGGTACCCCCGGAACGGCCAGTAAAGCGGGACTCCAGTGTACATGAAGGTTGTAATATATGGAGAGATGTTGGATTTCAGGTTTTTTACGTCCGGGACTGATGAATAAAGAATCTTTTGTTTTTGTTTATTAACGATAACCTGTGAGATCAAAGTATATTTATATTTAAAATACCTCTCTTCCAATTATGAAATGGGTATTTGAATTCAATGAGTATCTCAATTCAAATTAAAAAAAAAAATTGCACATATTTTTGCATTTTTTCTAGATTTAGTTTAAATAAATAATGTTCATTAAGGCCTATTCCGAAATAGGAATAGGCCTAACCGAAAGTATGTATATTTCATGTTCAAAGAAAAAGTATAACACGTGTGTTCATGGCACTCGCCAAGTTTAAATGCGTTTTTCTCGAAAAACGATTTTTCGAAGTTCCAACTTTAAAAATGCCCCGGTGGATTGTTTTGCAACGTAGAGAGTTCCTTTTGGCCTAATGCCGGGAATTTATCCGGCTATATGCCCCTATACGTAACTGAATACCAGCCATAAGGGCTCTTTTCATGCGGACGGCCGCATATTAGCAATAAATGTACTATCATACGGGCGTGCTAACTTTTGTATTAACATTTTTTTTAAATTAGATTATGATTAGAGTGTTGTTCAACAATTTTATGATGTTTCGATATCCGTATCTGTGAATCGCAAGTCCAGCGTTCAACACTGTTTTATTGTTTAAAATATTACCAATTTTTGTATTGGACACACTTCCACATTTTTCATTATTTTCTTGGTCCTATTTTAAAGAGGAAATTCTGAACTTTAATTTAGCGAACGTTTACGTTTTTCAATTTACTTCCCTGAAGTAAAGATATTCCTTGCAATCGCTGGAGATTTTTAAAGTACTATGAAAAAGATTTCTGGGAAGATTTCGAATCATGTGGTTTTATTTTAAAAGATTAAAATACATTTTATCTATATTAAGAAAGTTAAAACTTACATACATTGAATACATTTAGACGAATTAATGAAAGACATTTCACATTTTGGTATCCTATTTTTTCTTACTTTCCCTGTTCTCTTTCTGTATTGGAATTTAAACTTCTACAATTTTGAAGAGTTACAATTGAAAATTTTTGATTTTTGAAAATGTAGAGTTGCAAAATATTCAATTTACAACATCTTACTTTCAGTGAAGTGGCTCGGTCTAGGCTCTTAAAAAATATTTTAGCTACGCTCACAGAATTTCGGGGACACTAGCCGCCCTTTTCCATTTCCCCTAAGCTCATCAACAAAATTTGTTCGGGACTCACCGAATTTCGGTGGTGGGAACCTGACTCTGGGAATTTATACGAAAAATACCTAGCTATCGAGTCGACATTTTTATTGACCTGGTGATCGGTAGGATCTCCAGGTGGGAAATATTTAAAATAATATAACAATATCAGTAGAGTCGCTTTTAAGAATATTAATTATTATTTAGGAGACATTTAGGATGATGTCCAAGAAAGGTAGTATTTTCAAAAGTAACTATAATAATATTGTTATTTTGTTTTAAAACAATATTCGTGTGAGCTAATACGATAGCTCTTTAATCCAGCATTGCATATGTGGGTTCTTTCAACTATTAAAAATATGCTTATTTGAGAAAAAAATTGCATTACATTAAATATGAATAATTTTGAAAATATAATATACATTTATTAAACTAGAAATAAACTATTTCTAATTATTTGGCGTAAAATTTCATAGTCAATGCTAGACTTACGATTTAAAGATTCGGATATAAAAAAAAATGAAATTGTTGCACAAGACTAATTGCAACTTGCACTTTCTTTTACTTTGAAAAATATTATAATTCTTAAATTATATAATCATATACAATAAAATTATACAAACAACATTTTGAAAATTTCTTTTCTAGGTAAATAAAAAAAACGCGGCTCGCTTCGCTGGCAAGTTTGAGCGCGCCTAGGGCGCGCGACTGTTTGTTCTCGCGCTTCGCGCTCTATTATGTATTTACCTCGCGCTACGCGCTCGGTCTTTGTATTGCCTGCACATTTGTGCACAGACCTTTTAAAATTAAAGGACAAAGCGTCAACAACTGTAATTTCATGATTGTGAATTCTCTTTTGTTAAAGCTCCTTCGGCTTTAACGAACACATTCTTACCACGTATCTCGTGCTTCGCACTTGATTTTGTATGCCGTAAAAATGCACCCGGTTTGAGCGCGCAAAGCAAAAACTGTGATTCAAGCCCCTCATAAACTACAATCATAAAGTGAAACTAAACATGTTTTTTTTCAATTTGACTATGAAAAGGGTTCTCAAAGCACCTACGGGCTTGACGATTACATTCTCATTGCGATACTCGCGCTTCGCGCTCAGAAGCTAGGTTATACAGACAATTGCTTTTGAAACATAAGACCATGTAAAAACTAGTAATAATTTTGATTGAAATTTTCTAATCCATCAGAAAAATATTTTTATATTCTCATTCATGACTCATTCATCGAAATCAAAAATTTCATTGAGATAATTTTTAAGTATTTCACCGATCTGTAAGAAACTTTCACAAACATTTCTGAAACTTAAAAAAAATATTTTTTTCAAATTTTGAAAAAGCTCCAAACTTTTCAAGTTTTGTTGGAAATATCTGGTTAACGAACTTAACCTTCATTTTAGGACCCTTAAAAAAGTTTATCAAAGGCTGACTCGATTGGACAAATCCTTCAAAAGTTAGCGTGGCTACAACATTCAGGTAACAATACAGACATAGAGACAGACATACAGACAGACACCTACAAAATTTTATGATTTTCGGACTCTCCGAGTGCCGGAAGGTAAAGATCCGTTAAAAACGAGAGATCGAAAATTTGGACGATTACATTACACTCTCATGAATGAGAATGTAATATTTAAATGATTTCAATTTAAAAGATAGTGCGTCAGTTCAAATACAGTTACGAAATACATTTCAGTATTTTGAAATATCATTCGAAATACATGTGAGAATTGTTTTTTTTTGTATTTTCTTGAAAATACTTTCTAATAACAGCATATGAAAATTATATTACAAATCCCTAGAGTATATATTAAGTATAGGAATTTTATGATCAAAGAGTGGGAGTGCAAAAGAGTGACAAAGAGAGGAGAGGGTAGGGAGAAAGAGAGAGGAGAGAATGATGATGATGATGAGAGGAGGGGTGTTAAGTGGTGGCTAGGAGAGGGCATGGGAGAGGGAAGAGCGTAAATCAATGGGTGGGGGGGAGGGGTAAGAATCCTACAATACGGCATATAGAAATGCGCAGTATACTTATGTGGTACATTAAGATGCGCATTAGAGTCATTCGATGTGCAGGGATGTGCAGCAGATATTTATAATGCATAGAGCTGCACAGTAAGTTCTGCAGACCGAGGGGTGCGCTGCAGACATGTGTGGTATACAATGTACACTGTAAAGACCTTCTACATGTAGAGGTGCGCAGTAGATATGTAATGTACGTAATACTGCGCATTGGATGCGTCCAATATGTATGAGTGCGCAGTAGAGATACGTGGACCGTACAGCTGCACATGGCTGTTTCCACTGCATAGAGATGCGCAGTACCTTTATGCAGTGCATAGAACTGCACATTAGAGTCGTGTGAAATGCAGAGCTGCGCAATATCGTACTGTAATGTACATAGCTGCGCAATGGAGTACCGCAACGTGCAGGGCTGCGCAGTAGAGTCATTTACTGTAAAGGGATGCGCAGTAGATGCATGTAATGTAAAGGGGTGCGCCGTAGATGCATGTAATGTACAAGGATGCACAATAGAGTTTGTCGATGTTTAGTGCTACGCAGTATAGTAATGTAATGTACATAGATGCGCAGTGGAGTCATGTAATATTCGGGGCTGCGCAATACTGACCTGCAATGTATTATTATGTGCATTAGATCCGTGTAATATACATTGCTGTGTAGTAGTGCCATGTAATATATAGATGTGCGCAGTGGCGTCCTGCAATGTGCAGAGCTGCGCAGTGGCGTCGTGTAATGTTTAGAACTGCACAGTAGAGTTATGTAATATTTGACAGTGCCCAGTAGTGTCATACAAGTGTATCGATGCGCAGTAGAGTCATGCAATGCGCAGAGGTCATGAACAAGGCTGCACATGAGAGTCCGTTGATGTTTAGGACTGTGCAGTAGAGTAATATGATATACAGAGCTGTGCAGTAGAGTAATGTAATGCACATAGATGCACAGTAGAATCACGTGATATGTAGGGATGCGCAGTACAGTCATGCAATGTACAAGGCTGTGTATTAGAGTCCTGTAATGCGCAGAACTGCACAGTAGAGTTTTATAGTGTGCAGAGCTGCACAATAGAGGTATGTAATGTGCAGGGCTGTGTATTATTGTCCTATAATGTGCTCTCTAAATCTGAATTAGTGAAATCTCACTAATTGATAGTGAAATTTCACTAATTCAATTAGAGAGAAGTCGGCCACTCACGATTAGTAGAAAACTCATAATTTGATTAGTGGAAATTGTCCACTTGTGAAATTAGTGAAATTCCACTAAGCAATTAGTAATCCCTGTCATTGCAGTGTGTACTAATTGAAGAGTGAAAAGTCACTAATTATACAGTAAAAATCCACTAATTGTTCAGTGAAAAAATTAATTTTCTCAAAATAAATATAAGTTGAAAGGAGATTGTAAAAAATGCTAGAATACAAAGAATATGCACTGTAATAAATTCACGTCAGTTTTATTGGCAATAAAACAGAATATTTGAAACAAAAAAGTACATTGATATTCAATGATGTTGTGTTTTTGGCCAGGTATGTATGTATACCATTAAGCCATTTCCCTTTCGGGGTAGGCGTGACACTACCCGATTCGGGTAGTGTTTCTAGGTGGATAGTTTCTTGAAATAAATAACTACAAGTTTGGGCTCACCACACCCACGACGAGCCAACGACACCCAGTAGTATTCCCGAATGTTCACCCCATCCAAGTACTAACCGCGCCCAACACTGCTTAACTTCGGTGATCTAACGAGAACTGGTTTTTTCAGTGTGGTATGGCCGTTGGCGATAATAAATAAATAAATTGATCTTGAATTCCTTTTTGTCTACTGGCCATAGTTAAATAGAACAATAATATGATAATTTCAGGGTGGCCGCTGGACCGGGAATCTTATGAGACCGGGCAAAACCGGGAAATAACAGTGCATTTATTTTTTGACCAGGAATTTTACAAATTTAAAAATAGTCTTCCCAACCTGTATTGTAACCCTTCTTAAATAATAAGATGAATTGTTATATTTTACAATTATGATATCATTCAGGTTAGAATGCGTAATTCGAAAATCTTCCACTTCAAAAATTTTCCATTTCAGATTTTAATTTTCAAGCGTACATTTTAATTTGAATTATTTTTAAATGAACTTTTACATACTTAAGCAATTTGAAATTAGAAGCGTTTGAAATTGATAGTTTTGGATAAAAAACCATTTTTGGTTGATCAACTGTGAATATAAATTAAATTAATAATTTTTAAAATTGAACTGTACTTTAAGGATTAAAACAATGCGAACCTCAAATAGCGTGGCATCAAGTGGCACGCAATGTCATATGAGGATATGACTTCAGATTGGTCAAAATCGTTGCAGTTCACTAATTCGTTAGTGAGCGCGCTAAGTTACTAATGAATTCGTGAAGCGATGCTACTAAATAATAGTGAACCATGTTTACTAATTGAGATTAGTAAAACTTTTACTAATTTATTAGTAAAATATTTACTATTTCAAAGGTAAAACATCAAAATATTACTATTTGGTTAGTGAACCATACATTTACTAATTCAATTAGTGAAATTTTCACTAATTCATATTTAGAGAGTGTGTATCTGCGCAGTGGATTAATGTAATTTGCAGGGCTGCGCACGGGAGTCCTTTAATGTGTAGGGATGCGCTGTAGATCCATTTGATGTGCAGGGATGCGCATTAGAGTCCTGTAATATGCAGGGCTGTGATGTAGTGTTATTTAATGTGTAGGGCTGTGCTGTAGAGTCAGGTGATGTGCAATACTGCGCATTATAGTCTTTCAATGTCCAGGGCTGCACAGTTGAGACACTTAATATGCAGAGCTGCGCAGTAGAATCATGTGATAAACAGGTCTGCGCAGTAGGGTCATATAATGCACAAGGAGGCGCAGTAAAGTCTTTTGGTGTTTAGGGCTGCACAGTAGAGTCCTGTAATGTACATAGATGCACAGTAGAGTCCTGTAATGTGAAGGGATGCACAATAGAGTCATGTAATGTGCAGGGATATACAGTAGTATCATAAATATGTATCGCTGCGAAGTAGAGTTATACATTATGCAGGGCTGCGCAGTAGAGTCCTGTAATATGCAGCCTTTTGTATCGTCGGTCTTTACTAAGCACTCTATATAACGTAGGGAAGTACTACTCAGCACATACGAGCACATGCCATATAAGTACACTGCAAACCCTTCTGTCGCATAGGTCTCTACTGCGCCTCCCTGTATATCGTGGTACACTCAATGACTCTATTTCGCAGCGTAATTCACCACGAAAGTATACTGCACAGCCCTGCGACCCATGAAGAACTATAGTGCCGCTCTATAGTCCATAAATACCTACAGCGCAGCTCTATGTCCATAAATACTCACTGCGTAGCTCTATGTTGTATAAATACCTCCTGCATGTCCCTGCATTACGTAGGTATCTACTGCGCAGTCTTACCAAACCATATGCTTCTACTGCGAAGCCATTTATACTGCAGAACTCTACTACACAGCCTTATTTATTACAGAAGCATACTGCGCAGCTCCATGCCCCATAAATAACTACTGCGCATCTATATGCCCCATAAATAGATACTGCGCAGCTATGCATACCAGTAAACTTACGGAACTATCACTCGCCGATTTTAATGAAACTTGGCAAATTTGTAGAATTAGGGAAAATAATCGTCACGTCTTTTTTTTATATCAGCTAAGAAACAATTCAAAGGGTAGAAACTACCCCTCGTATATGAAGGGCGGTCTTCACGTTTCAACTGCAACAAGTCGGGTGATTGAAAAGGTGAGATACTTTTAAGGGATTTTCGATATCGCTGGAACCAAATCTGAGGTCAAAATTACGAAATTCAAGATGGTGGATCCAATATGGCGTCTGCTTATCGCACACGAGGGATAGTTTCTACCCTTAGAATTGTTATTCAGCCGATATAAAAAAATACGTGTCGATTATTTTCCCCACTTCTACAAATTTGCAAAGTTTCATGAAAATCGGCGAGTGACAGTTCCGTAGGTTTACTTGTCAGAGTCGGATTCAAATTATAATACACATCAGTTAAGGAGTCTCTCCCAATCAGACCCAAGCGTCTTCTTCGACAGATTCAGTCTTCCAATCTGTCAGCATTGACAAAGGCATCTGCGACTAACATGCTTGCCGTCCCGGTTCTACGTTACTCACTTGGGGTAGTTCCATGGGCGAAGCACGAACTTGCGGCGCTCGATATCGCCAAGCGTAAGATCATGCATACGTAGAAGAGCTTGCATATCAATTTGTCTGTTCCGTGAATACACATCACACACCATCCAGGCTGGCGCGAACTTCTCAATCTCCAATGTCTTCATAACCGAATTTTTCTGGGCACAGCTTACATAGCTGCGAATGGAAAAGATCCTCTCCTAAAAATGTTTAGGAAACACGAGACGATTGGCAAAGAAGCATTCCTTTATGAAGCTTTCTTTTGCTTTCCTCAGACTATCAGGACCTAATTTAGGTACACTCTAAGGAAAAGTCTATTAACAGTAAAATTACGTTCCTTTCAGAATGCATCCTTTGAAATTAAGCAGATTTCTTTTGTCCATCAATATAATCGTTTCACTGTTCAAAGACTTATCCATTAAATGCAAAACGGAAGTAGTTTTACTGATGAACGATTTCTTTTGACTTTGAAAAGAATTCCTTTAACTATTAAAGGATTTCATCTGTTGGCTAGCAGAGAAAATGCGCCTGCGCATGAGTGAATTTTTTCACTGCACGATTTATTAATTAATTGGTAAAGTGAGTAAAAACACGTGCGAAATGAGGTGGAAAATGAATTGCTTCAAAAAATTAGGAATCCCAGATTGTGACGCGAAAACTTTGGAAGGTACGTGTACTGAAAGAACAGTTTTTGATCCGTATAACCTCACTTTATAGTATTGACTTTTACGCTTTTGACAATCGAAGTATAAATTTTTGTTAATGCTTTTGTCAATCAAAAGTTCGTAAGACGTTCTTTGCGAAATGATTTTTTAAAGCGTCGATTTTATACCGATTTTATAATAACATTTATTTTATATTTACATTCACCAAAGTTAAGCTTTTGTAAATTTCTTGCACGTAATATCATGCAGTAAGTTTTCTTTTAACGTTTAAATTATTCTTTCTCTTGTTCCACAATAGATTTCACTTCAAGATCAGAGGAAATCCTTTCATAGTTAAAGGATAGCATTTGAAACGACAATCCTTTAACTATGAAAGGATTTCCTCTCATGCCAATTTTGAATAGAAAATCCTTTAATAGTAAAAGGAATCTTTTGACAGTTAATAGTCTGTTTTTAGAATGTACAGAGAGTTTCATTTTCGCGTCCCAAAACGATGTTATTTCCACTTTAGTATACGGTCCGTGACCGCATTTTACGTCAAGAAGTTCCCAGCAAAAGGTGCAGAGCGTGTCATGTACACAGCGAGTACTAGAAGACATACTATCTGGGTGTCCCATCCACGCGGGAACGACGTATATATCTACAGACATACACTCTAAGAAAAAGTCTATTAACAGTAAAATTACGTTCCTTTCAAAATGCGTCCTTTGAAATTAAGCAGATTTCTTTTGTCCATCAATAGAATTGTTTCACTGTTCAAAGACTTATCCGTTAAATGCAAAACGGAAGTAGTTTTACTGATGAATGATTTCTTTTGACTTTGAAAAGAATTCCTTCAACTATTAGAGGATTTCATTTGTTGGCTAGCGGAGAAACTGCGCCCACGCACGAGTGAATTTTTCACTGCACGATTTATTCATTAATTGATAAAGTGAGTAAGAAAACGTGCGAAATGATGTGGAAAATGGATTTATTAAAAAAATTAGGAATCTCAGATTTTTACGCGAAACCTTTGGAAGGTACGTATACTGAAAGAACAATTTTCGATCCGCATAACCTCACTTTTCATTGATTTTTACGCTTTTCACAATTGAAGTATACATTTTTTTAATGCTTTTGACAATCGAAAGTTCGTAAGACGTTCTTTGTGCAATGGTGTTTTAGAGTTTCGATTCTATATTTACATCCACCAAAGTTCGGTTTTTGTACATTTCTTGCACGTAATACCAGGCAACAGGTTTTCACTTAACGTTCAAATTATTCTTTCTTCTGTCCGAAAACAGATTTTACTTCAAGATCAAAGGAAATCCTCTCATAGGTAAAGGATATCATTTGAAACGACAATCCTTTAACTGTGAAAGGATTTCCTCTTATGCCAATTTTGAATGGAAAATCCTTTAATAGTGAATGGAATCGTTTGACAGTCAATAGTCTGTTTTTAGAGTGTAATGCGACTCTAAGAGTGATTTACTGCTATGTTTATCGTTTTGTCCAAAACGAAAAGTGCCAAATTTGTGGAACTACGATTTTCGGACATTAGTCGGCAATGCACATCCGTGACCTGGCATGGTTTTCCAGGATTCAAGAAACGAACTGTAATCGTGATCAAATTCTCGACACCGCCGACTATAACATCACTGCTGAGGAGAAGGAAAAGGAGAAGTATCAAGACCTTAAAATTGTGTTGCAGCGATTGTACCTAAAATATTAGGTTAAAATAATTGTCCTTGTGATCGGCGCTCTCGGAGGTGCAATACTATCATCGGTTCGTAACCTCAAAGCCATACCCGCGTGCCAAAAACATGCCAAGACACTTGCCAGATGGATGCAGAAGGCTGCCATCCATGAGTCGCTCCGTGTCCTCAAGATACACGAGAGACTTTCAACGAACTGTCGTTGTGATTTTGTCGTGCCCTGTGACCATCCATCTCAAGGTATATAATACACACATATATACACATACATATATTTAATAAATAAAAGACAGTAACAAGGTAATTGTTATTTTATTTAGTCATAAGTACCTATTAAATAATATAAGTTACTCACATTTCACATACATATGCACACATAAACACACATCCACGTACACAAATTATATATGTATAGCAGAGGTAGAGTAGAAGGAGCATAAAATAATCATTTATTCCTAAAAGTGAGTAGTGAAATAAAAACTCTTGTTAAGAATTTTTGAGTTGATTGTTTAATAATGAAATAATGTATAAGTTACCTGTATCTGGAGTTTTTTCTTCAGAAAAATGAATTTTTATATCCTACAAAATCAACTCATAATAAAATGACAGCAAGGCATGAAGTATATATGATATAATTGACCTATAAGCTATAAGTATGAAGGGGGAGGGAGAGAGAACAGATGACTTAAGCAGATGACTTCTGGTTAACAGCATCATGGGCATACTGTTGATTCAACTATGTCACCTTAGTAAAAAAACTCCAGATACATGTAAATTATACATTATTTAATTATTAAAGAAACAAGTCAAAAATCCTTAACAAGAAATTTGGTTTCGCTACTCACTTTTCGGAATAAATGATTATTTCATGTTCCTTCTAGTCTTCCTCTGCTATACATATCTAGTTTGTGTACACGTATGTATATGTATATCTGTATATGTTTGTAGGTAACTTTTACTATGTACTTGAATTGCATAAAATAACAATTACCTTGTTTTGTATATAACTTCATGAAGAACAAATTAAAGCAAGTGCATTGGAACTTGAATTGAATAAGTCCAGATTTGCTGAGTTTCGAGAATTAATGTTGCGGCGGTTTCGTGGCGAGAGAGGAGCACGCAGGGTCAAGACAGGCTTGCTCAGTCATGCGTAACCACCAGCAGCGTAGCGACAAAACAGCAGTGCGCGGGTACTCACGCGCACCTGGTGCGTAATATGATGTATTCCATTTGGATATGGTTCACACGGCCCTGTCTGTTTACGTTTGGACGGTTGGAATTTACCATCATGGCCACTGCAAGCCATGCCCGAAACCGGTGGTAAATCCAAGTTGCAGTGTAACTCCTGAAAATAGAAGTTGGCTGTTCTTGCACTCAAAGCTTACATTTTCTGAAATGTCTAAAATCGTTTTTAACATGATTGAGGAAAACTAAAACACTTTTGTAGGTCTCACATTTTTTACAGGATGAACCGTTTTCAAATTACAGCGTTATCAACAACTCATTTTTCAATACAATTAATTTTATTTTTGTAGAATTATTATTGTATCTAAGAAACAGTTGCTCAAATCGAGGGGTTATTCACTGAGAAATCAGAAAGGCATAAATGCCGCAGTCCATACTGGATTTATGTTGATTTCTGAGATTGCCCAAAAAACACGCAGAAGTTTCCTTTCGACTAGAGGGTGGCTGAAAAAACACTAGACGTTTTGCGTCTCGTAGTTCGTTCAGCGACAAAGTGAGGGCGCACAGTGGGGTAAAGTGATATTTTTTGTGTCAAAATTCATTATCTTTTAACAGTAATAACATAGAGGAATAAATCATATTGGAAGTTGTAGGTGAATACCTGCAGAATATAAGAAAAATAGTGAGAATGTGAAAAAAAACATTTTTAACCTGAAAAATCAATGTCAAAGTGGACAGTTTTTAGTTAAATTTTAGATTATTGATTACCATGAGCGCTTAGGTAATAAATTCAACGTGCTACACATTTTTTAATAGACTTTTTCATGCCGATTCCAAATACGGCTTTAAAATTACTCTAGGACTTCAAAGTTCGGAGAAAAATGCGATTGAAAATGCTATTCGAAATCTTTAAGGCAGGGTTCTACTTTCTCCGCGCGAAAAAAATGCGATTTTTTTGTCATTTTTTTTAAACATGAAGAAAAATATTGATGTTGGGTTTGTTATGGTTAATAAAAATACTCTTAAATTACATTAAAAATTTTTTTTAGTTAATTTTATGCGCTCTATATATATTTAAATGGCACTTGCCTCAAAACCAAGTTTTCACCGCTTGTTAAAAAAATCTCCGAAACTACCGAATCGATTGGTCTTTATACCACCACATATTCTATATGTATACATCAAACGGTGGTAGTTGATTTATATTGAAAAAATTATGTTTACTATTATTTTTTTTGAAAAAAAGCAAAAAAATGAGATTTTTGATTTTTTTTTTCAAATTGCCGCCATTTTGTTTTCTTTGCATGTAAATCAGAAAATCTGCTACCACCGGTTGATGTATATGTATAGAATATTTGGTATAAATTTCAGACCAATCGATTCGGTAGTTTCGGAGATTTTTTTAACAAGCGGTAAAAATGAGGTTTTGAGGCAAGTGCCATTTAAATATATATAGAGCGCATACAATAAACTAAAAAAATTTTTTTAATGTAATTCAAGATTATATTCATTAAGCATAACAAACCCTACATCAATAACCTTAAGGAGCCTTAAGGTTTGAATTATTTCTACCTAATGCAATTTTACCAATCAGCGTATTTGAAGGTTTTTGGGGTGGCGGATTTCGAATCCGAAGTCAAAATTTCAAAATTCAAAATGGCGAATCCAATATGGCGGACAAATATCCTAAAATGAAGCCGAAATGTATAATAATTACTACTCGGGCGTTTTTGGGGTCGCTGATTTCAAATCTTACGTCAAACTTCAAAATTCAAAATGTAAAGTGCAATATGTCAGAAAAAATTCTAAAAAAAACCCGCTTTACAATTTTTAATGCCAGTTCTGAAATTCTGAAATGTAGCAATTTTCAGTCATATCGGTTTTGCTTTACAATTTTTTTTCCACCATATTGAATCCATTATTTTGAACTTGGCATTTTTACTTCATATTTGAAATCCGCGACTCCCAAAAACCGGAAAGTGGTCATTATTAATCATATCGGGTTCATCTAAGGATTTTTATCTTCCATATTTGATTTTCCATTTTTAATTTTGACGTTTTGACTTTTGATTCGAAATCCGAAACACCAAAAACTTCCAAGTAGTAATTATTAGTCATTTCGGGTTTATTTTAGGATTTATGTCTGTCATATTGTATTTGACATTTCGACTTCGGATTCGAAATAAGTGACTGCGAAAACCTTTGAATACGTTGAATGGTAAGATTTCAATGTGTAGAAATAACTCAGACCTTAAAGGTTTTGAATAACATTTTCAATCGATTTTTTCTCCGAACTCTTAAGTCCTAGAGTAATTTTAAGGCCGGATTTGGAATCGGCAGGAAAAAATCTATTAAAAAAAATGTGTAGCACGTAGAATTTAGTACATAAGCTGAGTGAGTAGTAGCTTATATGTTGTAAAACAACTGCCAAACATACTTTTATAACTTATTCTTTCCTTTTTAACAAAAAACTTTTTAATTTCTGATCAAATTGACTCATCATCTTGATCTCATCTGACTTAGGAAACCATACTTTATTGTAAATCACGTGTTTCAATATTCAAAACTTTTTGGCAAAATAATAAGACATCTGGCTAAAAGGTGCTTTCAATAAGAACTGAAGAAGGGGAGGCAAATACCATGGCAATAGCCAATAAGAATGCTAATTCTGCCATCCAAACCAAAAAGACACATAAGTGACATTTTTACGATAAATGAGTTTTTCGTATCGCTGGATTCGTAAGAGAAATCTGCGTCTGTGTTAATAAAAATTATTAATAATTATTATTTGCCAAAAAACATTGTTTGTAAATGATGAAAGTAGAAAAAGTTAAAAAATACAACATAAAAAGATACGCAAGGCACTGTGGGTGTCATAAAGTTTATACAAGGCATGTAATACGTCATCAGCATACAAATAAAAAAGAACCTCAAGAACTTTGTGTCTTTTTCGCCTTGTAAAAGTGACCGGGTGCGATCAGTTCTTTTCGATGGGAAACTGAGAAAAAAATGTATGACTCCTTGAAAGAAAATATTAGTTGGAAGGGTTTTGTTCATAAACCTAAACCTCGAGAGCCCCCAATTTTTCTGCTGTGCAAGATGCAACTCTTTGAGGTACTTCCACTCGGGTAAAAGATGGGGATCCTTCTTGACAGTTCTGTGTCAAAACTAAGTAGATCCGAACTATTGGCCCGGGATGGCTAGTAGATACAGGATCTACCTTTGGAGACCCCTGATCTAGATTATTGTACCGACTGTGGTATACGGTAGCGAGACATAGACATAATGTAAAAAGGGAAAGTAAATGGTATGCCCAGAGGCAGACCGTGAAAATAATGGTTAGAATGTGTAAACGTGACCTTAACCCGAAGAGACATAAGGAGCCATAGAAACACGAGAGCTTTGATGAAAAAATGCATGGACGTGACGGAAGCTAGAGAAGTATGCCAGGACAGCAAAGTGTGGCGACAAATAGTTTATAAAAAGAATGTCAGTAGAGTGAATGATGCCTGAAAGAAAGGACGTTGGATATCAATGGGCCCGAGTGGGGAACCTCACATGACGACCTTGTGAGGCTTTTCACCTGGGGTGATCGCTAGAGAGATTGATCAACAACCAGGGTCGGAGCAATGTTGCGGAACAAACGTGTTATTTAAATAAATAATACGAATTCTAGATCGATCTAAAAAGTCTATACCTCCTTCCTGACATTATTCATTTCCTAACCGAGCGACTCACGCCTACCCCGAAAGGGAAATGGCTTAATGGTATAACTAATTCGATATTAGATTTCTTTGGGCAAACAGCTTTTCCCGATATTCTCGGTTCGAATGAGATTGGACTTATATAACTTTTCAATTTGTACGGCACAATTTGGCCGTCCCAAATTCAATCGCAGTACCAATATTTCAGATAAGTCACTTACCAAATTTGAGACAAAAATCATAAAATCGTTTTTCAATATGATATTTAAAATAAATGTTCATAAACCTAACTGGAAAAAAGAGACTTACGATTTTTGTCTGACTTTTGGTTAAGTGTCAGGCGAGTTACCTGAAATGTAGATACGGAGCGAGGAAGAGACTTAAAATGTAAAATAAAAGTAATCTCACCTATTTTACCATTGGGACTGTAAGGGTCATAGCTGCCAGAGCTCATTGGACTCGCGTAACCATTGTTGTTCGGCGCTTGTTGCTGGCTCTGTCCGAGCGGGGTGGAATGGGCAAGGGGAGGTTGCTGCTGTTGCTGTTGACTAATTTGTTGCTGAGGAGTGGTGTAAATGAGGTGCTGCGCGGCCATTGGGTTTTGAGGAGAGCTAGGGCTGTTGGGTGTCAGCCAGTCATCGGGCCTCGGTCGCTTGTTGCTGCTGGCTATCCCAGCGAATAGTCCACTTCCGGTACCCACGGGACCAGTCACCGCGGAAGCTTTAGTCGAGGTTCCAGCGACATGCTCTGGGGACTCGGCTTTTACCAGGCCTGAGCCAGACCCTTCCGAGGTGTCCATGCTGGACCCTGTTTGGGCAGCTAGCCTGGAAGCGGAGGCCAGCACGACAGCCCCCGCCCCCACCACCCCCGACGTCTCATCGTAACGCACCGCGACGTTGCCGCTCACTAAGCTGGCCACCGTGACACTCGGTTAACCCGATCGAGCACTGCTCGCTGGACCTGACCTTCTCTACTGCCAATCACTGACTCTGCCACCACTAGCACTAACACTTTCGAAGCCACTTCCTTCCTCTTCCGTTATCGGAGACACTTTTCCTCCCCAACTAAAACTAGTATTTTTATCGCTTTCCAGATATTAATATCGCTCTCTAAATTTTTCTTTTCTTCTTAAGTGATTCTTTAAGCTCCTGGTTTACACTCTCATGCACACGGTCAATGAAAAATAGTTCTTCTTGAAGATCTTAAAATTTCTGAAGATCGCTCTTTGCACTGGAGGTTGGTTACTTTGCGGTTTGTGTTGCTGATGCTTATAGTCTAATACGAGGGAGATGATTAGTAACGTTAGTGTTGCTATCACGGATGATGGTCTAGAAAGCTTTTATCGTTTCTTCGTTAGGCAGCTTCGTTCCTTTTTTCGTTATGAGTATTGTAATAGCTGATAAATGATGTGCGGTTGCTCGTATGTTCCTCAAGGGTTTTAAAGAACTTGAAAATCTGCGGCCTCTGCTTTTGCTGCATGCTGGGCTACTACCGTATCTCTGATTGTCCCCTGAGTTATCTGAAATGGAGAGAAATATGTGTGAATTTTTTGTGGTACTATATTACTCAAGGGTATTAGAGTTTTTCTGTTCAGATTAGTTGGTACTTATTTGTTTTTAGACACACTCTATTATAATATCAGAATAAAATGTAACAAATTCTTCTGCGCCATTTCCGGGTTCTTGTCAAAATTTCAGTTCATAAATGTGTATATAAATAATTAAGCTTAGAAAAAGCCATCTTGTGGCGACTATAAAGTGATTTTTATACTGGAAGTAGATATAGCTGACACTGGTCGAACAACTTTTGATAAAACTTACCAGATAACATCTATTATATTGTTGCTTTCGAATTTATTATTCGTTTATTAATAGCTTTTACAAAAAAGCATTAATAGTAGGAAACGACACTTTTTCGTTAAAAGAAAGAATTTACTTCTCAGTTTGCTTCAATCATAAAACCACTAATAATAATAATACATTCTTGCGATAACACGAATGCGAGTTTCGACTAATGGTAAGTAGTTTTCAAACACAGAGGAAAGAGTTTCAAAACGAAGTTAACTTTTTCCAAAAATATGATGAAAAAATTTCTTAAATTTTTGAATAATATGTAGAGATAAATATGTAAAGTATTTGACTTCAGAAAATTAAGAAAAATATTAATTTCTACAAATTTTGTTAGTAAAAACTAAAAACTTTACATATCAGCAAATGACATAACTGTTCTACAATAAATTATTTACTTTATCAATCAGATATTGTCTCACAAAAGTCCTCAAAATTCTAAACTTTTACCTTTTGTCTCGTGCCCTCTTTTGTGTGTATCTCTCCTTGAAACATCCGGAAGAAAAAAATGGTACAATGTAACTTAACTTCCTTACAAAATAATCTGGAAAACTTACGCCTTAAAGTGTGCGATTTCGTTAAGAAATTTGTTATTTTCAGCCCAAGAAATCGATATCACGACGCAATAAAGGTAGCGGATAAGTTTATCCGCCATCCAAGATCGCATACCCACCTTCTTAAGGTGGGAAGAGGGAAATTTCGAATGACAGAGGAAAGATGGGACTAGAGAGTTCGAGTTTGGACTCAAGACTTTCTACGCAGTCGACAACTATTTCTGGCCGAAAAATCGAGCCAAAACTCGTGTTTACGCGGCCCATTGCATACCACCCAGGCGGAAATATTATATATAGTTTATATATAGTGTGAAGTTTTATATATAATATTCATTTGTTTTATATAAAAAATGTATAAAACAAACGAATATTATATATAATACTTCACACTATATATAAACTATATATAATATTTCCGCCTGGGCACCACATTTCAAATCATGATTAGACCTCTCTGCGGTCATTGTTTTAAATTTCATTTTTCACAATTAAAACAAAAACTTAGCGTCTGATCAAAAAATGATTTGTCACAAATTTCCCCATCTTTTTTGGTGAACAACTTTTGTTTATTCATTTCAAAAATTAAATTTTTTGAACTTTTAATGTTATTTTTTACGATTAAAACAAAAATTACGCATTTTATCGAAAAATAATTATCATCAATTTTGTAGATCCTTTGGGGTTGAACTATTTCTATGCATTCATTTTTTTCGTATCTTGCATAGATTGACCGCAAAATGGAATGTTTCATTTTAAATAACATTTTTCACTATTAAAACAAAAAATATGTGTCTCATCGAAAAAATCATGCTGAGAACCGGAAAATGTTCAATTTACATTTTAAAAATGTGCTATTAACAAAAATTGAAATATATCTTGTACAACCTTAAACTTGTTCGTTACTAAAAACTGTACCGAAAAACAATTGGTCATAATTCTTTAGCCTATATGTTATATTTGATGAATCTTGAATTCAAAAGCCGAGCAGAAGACATTAACTCAGTTCGAAACACTTCTTTTTCGGGTGTCAAACCAGAACTTTCTCTTGCTCGTCTGAAATTATACGATTAATTTCAAAACTTCCACTCCGCTAACGTACACTTAGATTCTTTTCGTTTTGAATATTGATATTTTGATATATTCTGGAATAGAAAAGTGCATCTTAAGCCTTAAGAAACTTTTTCATCATACGTCAATCGAAAATTCGACTTTCGATGCCTGTGGAGCGGGTCGAAAATCGAGTTTTCTACCCTAGGGAAGAAAGTGACAGATCAATGTAAATGGCGGTGTTTTTCTGCATTAGGTATTTCAGGTAGGGTGATGGGAATCCAAGATGTCTGCACGCCGAGGGCCAAAAAATAATACCAATTGCTGTCAGAGTTGGTAACCCTATTTCCCCCATTTAATTCACTAGTATCATTTTCATTACAAAAATCGATCAAGTTACAACATTGTTTCATACTCTAAGCATCTCGAGTCGAATTTCGATTATCGGTATGATGAAAAATTGTATGCATGACGAGGGCCTAGGCCACGATTTCACAACGCCCTCTGAAGGGTTGACTTTCAAGGCCTGTACAAAGCACCGAAAGTGACCGATTTCACGCCTCTTTATTTTCCTCCCACTACGACATCACTTTTTTGCTCTAGCGAAGAAAGTACAGCGCCCTGAGCCACTGCGCAAGTGTTCATCTGGAGTGTTACCCAACCTTGGGTTGTTCTAAAAAATAAAGTGCGTGCCGAGGGGATCTCAAGATTCTATTTTTGATAATTAAAATAATGATCGACAATTTTCCTTAAATATAAACAATTTTTGCGATACATTTTTATCTTTTCTGGGGTTGTTCACTCTCTTAAAATGAACCAGTGAAATCTCACTGATTTCCAGTGAAATATCACTGGTTGAAACAGCCAGAAGTGTGTCACTGCCAATCAGTGAGAATTCACTGGTTCACTCAATGAAATTCCGGCACTGGTTTAATCAGTGAGGTTCACTGGTTTCTCAGTGCCAGTAGACATCTGGTCGTACGCCTTGTCGCCTGTCAGCTGGTTAGGTATGCCACTTATCATTCATCACTATTGTGGTAACAGTTGCAAAATTATCTTTTGGAAATCGCACTTTACTCTCATAACATTAAATGAATGCCGGGCTTCCATATAATGGGATATACATAATATGTTGTGCCTAATTGTAGGAAGGGCCGTCGTCACGTCAACGTGTCGCGTCGCTCAAAGTCAAACCCAAGTGGCCAGGAGCCTTCCCACTTTCAAGCGGAAGATATTATATCCCCTGCGTATTGCAGCCAGGCGCCAAATATATATATATATAACACAAACACTAGTACACATTTAGGCAATAAGGTTCGTTTTCACTTGAGAAATTCCAAGACCTGATCGGCGATGCGTGCGTACCAGGCTACTGGAGGTTCACGTCTTGCCCGCGTGGAGCGCTATATCACTGGTTCAATTCATCATTTGGACTCACTCGTATATTCAGTAACGCTATTTTAGTTGAGTCACTTGCTGATTCACGCAGTCAAAGTGGGAAAATCACTGGTTCACCAGTGATAATTAAAAATACTGATTCAAACAGTGATGATTTCACTGGTTCAGTTTAAGAGAGCAAGTTTTCGGCAAGTATATTTCAGATATTTTTCCCCCCCCCCCCCCCCCACCCAAATCAGCATCCGTGATGACTTTTTAGACCACTTTCCAATATTACGTACGAAAGATTATTTTATGGTGACGAGACTATTGTTCTTGAAGTGGCACCATACATTTTTTTTGATAACTAGATTAGTTAAAAAGAAAAAAGGACACGAATAAACTCTAGCTGTTCCAAAATCCTTTGAAAAGTGAGATTGCACTGTTTTGATATTTTTAGACATCATTTGTGTAACCATGTTAAATTTTAGTAAATAAATTCTTCATTAAAGTGAAATAGTAGGAACATTAGTGAAAATTATAATGATTCTCTATTATTTATAACTGAAAATTCTATAAATGCTCACTAAAGCACTAATTCATTAGCAGCTTCTTACTAATACTGTTTTTATTGATTTGGAGAGTAAAAATTGTAATTTTGTATTCAAATTACTAGTATAATATCTGCGTGAGTAAAAATGATTCTGCGTATATTGTTCAGCCTTCTTTAAGAAATTCAAGGATGAACACAGGGGTGAAATGTTATACCGAATTCTTAATGTATAATCAAACTGTCACGAAACAATACGGAAGCCAAACGACACAAGTGGTTACTGAGAGGCAAAGATGAGATGGGGGGAAAGGTATTTAAACAAAATACAAATTCTGATCACGAGTTCGAAGTCGACAATGCGTCCGGTTCTTAATGCATGAGACTGAGACCTCCAGCCTTTCCCGCCCACTCCCCTTAAACTATCCCATCTTTTTTCGTTTACGATTTCAGCAAAAATAATAAAATAGTAATAATTATAGTTTCTCGTACAAATAAAACTTGTATTCATTGTTCACCAGCCTCTGGTCACTAGATAGCCAAACTTGAAGTACCATATTCTGATCCTGCTTCGAGATACCGCTAGACGGCGTTGCGGTTTTCCCTCCCTACGTCCTTTGTTTCAATTTTTGAATTTGACAGTTATGTCGGTAAGTTTCAGCAAATCCATTTGATAGAAAATTTAACCATAAAACCCTGACAGATTCCAAGTGACAAACTGAAGTGTTACATATTGGATTAATTGTCCATCAACGCCCCAAGGAAAAGCTCATCATTTTCTTATAGATGGGCAAATGTTGCTAAAAGTTTAAAATAAATACCACTTTGAGGCCATGTGATAAGTGGGTCACGTGACCGGATTCCTACCTTACAGGTACTTTTTTTATTTCCTAACTTATTTTCACACGAAGCGCCACATCGAGTTGAAAATTTGGGATACTAAATAAGAAGCACTAAGAAAGGTGGGTCTCGTCCTAAATTTTAATAATAATGGGAAAAGATTTTTTTGTAAATAATTCATTTTGCTTTTTTCATGAATATTAGAATTTACGACCAGGCCCACCTTTCTTAGTACTTCTTATTATATTTATTATCCCAAATTTTCAACTCGATGTGGCTATTCGTGTGAAAATAAGTTAGGAAATTAAAAAAGTATCGGTAAGGTAGGAATCAGGTCACGTGACCCACTCGTCATATCGCCTTGAACTTCAAAATATTCTCTGGTCATTTTACTGTCAGTGCTTTATAAAACACAATTTTATTTTAAAAACCAGGAGCAAAATAATTAGAAATTCATAAATAATTATTCTAATCATTATTTACGTATTTTTATTTGTTATTTCTTGGTTTCTTATAATTTGATTTACTTTTTGAGTTAATTTTAAAATTACTATTATTATGATCATCATCTCAGGGTTCCGAAATACCGCTATGAGGCGCCACTGGCGACTATCTTCCTTAATTTTTAAAACATTAAGTGACCAGAGGATGTTGTTCACTGAGTTCGAATCAAAATTCTACCACATCTGGTTTTTTTCCAAAGATTTATTTCCTTTCCTAAAATTTCCACATTTCGTTCTTTTGATTTTTTTGTAAATGAGGTAACGGATGCAACAACTCGTTAAGCGCTCGAAACCGCGTAGAAGTATTGACCACACGGCAAAATCGATCGATGAAAAAAAAGTGGCCGAAACGCAAAACAAAATATACTTTCGTATTCACATTGACGCGACTGACAAACTTTTCTCATCAAACTTTTTTATTAGACAATTATTAAACAAGATAAACAACAAAAACTTACACAATTTTTCGATCGAAAATCGACGTTTTATAAAACATAACTCGCGATTATTCGGCCCTTTGTTGACAAAAATGCTTAAAAATTGTATGGGGTAGTCTCAATACATTCTCAATGACTATAAGCTACGCACTTTGTTTAAAAATGTAATATGTTTGTTCTTGTTTAATAACAAATTAATTCCGATCGAAAACAGCGTTTTGCCAACTTTGACCAGCGGACAGGTCATCGAAAAAATGATAGCTGAAATAACTCATCGCGAGAAAGTTGTTTACTAGACCTTGGGAAAGTTTTCCTGAAAATTTGAAGAAAATCGGTTGAAAATTGTGGAAATGGCAGCGGGTTGAAGTCAACTCGCAGGTTCTAATAACTATGCCCTATTCCTACTGATCGCAATTCGCGAAACACTGCATGAAGTAATTCAAAGGCCGATAATCAGAGCGCTCCAGCGGCAGCGTGTGTTGACTTCAACTCGCTGCCATTTCCACAATTTTCAACCGATTTTCTTCAAATTTTCAGGAAAACTTTCCCAAAGTCTAGTGAACAACTTTCTCCCGATAAGTTATTTCAGCTATCATTTTTTCGATGACCTGCCCGCTGGTCGAAGTTGGCAAAACGCGGTTTTCGATCGGAATTAATTTTTTATTAAACAAAAACAAACATATTACATTTTTGAACAAAGTGCGTTGCTTATAGTCATCGAGTATGTATTGAGACTACCCCATACAATTTTTAAGCATTTTTATCAACAAACGGTCGAATGATCGCGAGTTATGTTTTATAAAACGTCGATTTTCGATCGAAAAATTGTGTAAGTTTTTGTTGTTTATCTTGTTTGATAATTGTCGAATGAAAAAGTTTGATAGGAAAAATTTGCCGGTCGCGTCAATGTGAATACGAAGGTATATTTTGTTTTGCGCTTCGGCCACTTTTCTTTCATCGATCGATTTTGCCGTGTGGTCAATACTTCTACGCGGTTTCGAGCTCTTAACGAGTTGTTGCATCCGTCACCTCAAATATGTTACAAGGGTTAAATGCTGCAAAAATTTTGAAGGGGATATAAGGCGTGAATTATTGAAAAATCATGCCGCAATCTTCAGCCGGGAATGCATGTTAAACTCACAGCACGAAAGAAACCAGAATACATGGCAGTCGGGACCACGATGTATCCTGGTAACTCGCACCCCGGAACTTTTTATTATACTCTTCTTGCAGTCTTATTCCTTGACACGTATAATGGACATCCGTTTTCTTGTAATACCCCACTCTTCCCTAATGATTATAATTGAAGAGAAAATTAAATAATTAGGGTAGCTTGGTCCGAAACCGACCGGTGGTCCCATACTGACCTCCACATGTTTCTCAGTCATTATGCTGCCACCCAAACTGTCGGTGGTAGGATTTGAAAGCTCTTACAGCACAGACAATTCAAAGGTAGAGAGCGATCTTTTTCTCTCATTTCATTTTATGGTTACGCGACGTGTTGTTTTTTGACAGCAGTTCGATGCATTTTTTAGCTGCATGGAACTTCAGTTTCAAGTGCTTTATTGTTTCTTTGAAAATCGGACGGTAGGTTTTTTTTTATTGCTTATGACCTATACTTGAACACGCGCTATAAAACTTTGATCACTTTCATTGTTGTAAGTGAACGGCAAATCATTGTTTGAAAAAAGTTATGGTGGTCCGAAACCAACCCCTATATTTTTGCGCACCAAAGATTTTCTAGCGTGTTTTTGATGGTCAAACTTTGATTTAATGTCTTCTAACAGTATTTACACATGTTTTGTTAAGAAATGGGACGATATTTCAAACGTGAAACGCCAAAACGAGATCCGCGAATTCTGCGGCGCGCAGTTGCTGCGATGACACTGGGAACTTCGCCTTCAAATGTTTTTAAATAAAATGAAACACCATTCCCAAATAATATTTTTTCCTTAAAAAGTTGCAAAGGAAATGCCCATTCGGTCTTTTCCCTGGATTCGCAGCGAAAAAATAGGGGGTCAATTTCGGACCATGGGGAGGTCGGTTTCGGACCATGATTTTCGAGAACGAACAAAGTGCAGATTTTCACTACACTGAGAGACCTTTTGTTAGAATAAATGAAAAAAATGAATTAGAATTTGGTATAATATCGTACCAGAATGGGGAAAACCGAGGTATTATTACACTTATTCGTATTACAGTACCGAAGTTTAATATTATCATATGAGTATTTAAAACACGAAGACGACAAAGTAGTATTCTGAATACGAAATATTATGAATCTCCATTTCAAGAATTAACACTATGAAAAAATGATATTCTTTTTACTGAGTTTTCGAAAAATAATTTGAATAAGAAAAATAGTGAATATCATAATCTCGAAAACGTATTTTAGAAATTGATATTATCAATATGAAGTTGACAGCAACCTAAGACGCATAGCAATCTATGAAATCCTTATTCTTGATTTTTCATATAGTTTCGTTTGAGAATGCTCCTCGAGCATTTCCGCTGTTTTCCGATCGAGCTCGATTGTGCAGAGCCGAACAACTTTTTTTTTAAATAGTCAACAATTTTTTATTACAACAATCTTTTAACTATCAGAAAAAATATTTTTTTTATATTATTATTTAATATTGTACACATTATCTATATCTGTCTCCTTAGTTCTGTCAAAAGATGCTTGGTTGTAGTGAAAAAGGCACTTTTATCACATGTATACCGGAAGGTTATGTTTCACAACATTTTAAATAAAAGTTAACTCTTTTTATTTTCAATTAGTTCATTTACTATGGGATTCAAATCATTAGGAATTTTTTCTCTCGAAATTTATACAGTAAGATAATAAGATTTAATTAAATGAGTACAATTTATAAAATATTACATCTAAATAATACACTCAGGTTTATTATAATGTGTTACTGAGATATCAAATTGGATAATGTTATTCATACAAGAATATTATCAGTTCCTTTAAAAAAATGTATTTTATAAAAAATCAATTTAATCATTGAAAGTGATAAAATTTTTAACATATCTATTAGCAAAATTTTTGAAGCAATAACAAATCACTCGTGAAACAGGGCCCAGATATTTTTTATTCTGCCCTGAATTGTCAAGCGACGCCGCCATGCCGAGACTTTTGCCAAATATTCCATAATATAAGTTAGCCGTGGGGTTTAGTTGTTAGGGATAAAGTGCGTGCTTTGGGTAAGTTAGGTTCGAATCTCGCCGCAGCGATTCCGATTTTTCATAGCGATTAAGCGTGCGATTATGTATGTAGTGAATAAATTAAGTATATAATAATAAAAATTATAATTGTACGCGTGTTTCCGTATTTAATTGTATTTAATTTGTATATTTAGTTCCTCCTTTTGAAGGTTAAATCTTTTGGTGGGGTTAGTTATTTTCCATATAGTCGTTTGAGATTCTCATATGCTTTGTATGACAACTTCAAAAGATGTTTTCACTCTTTCGAATAAAATGTATTACTAACGTTTTAACTTCGCTTGTCAACTTTGATATAGTGAATTTTTAATTCTCGCAAGTTTTATAAGAGTTAATGCAACATCCTTTCCATTTGTTCAAACAAAAATATTAATTTTGCCGGCTGAAAACCACTATATTAATTTTTGATACGCAAACCCTGTTTTCCCTATTTTGGAACGATATTATACTAAATTCTCATTCATTTTTATCATTTATTCTAACAAAAAGTCTCTCAGTGTACGATCTCGATATCTCACAACAAACAGTACCCGAAAACCTCGTCAAGCTGCTCAAAACTTAGAATAACGTTTACCTTAAAGAATCGAAATTTGGTTTGTGATAAAAATTAATTAGAGGCACTTTAATTGCATTTGCCGCTTAGGCGGTCGGTTTCGGACCACGCTATTATAGTTAATAACTTCTTCTGATATTTCTAAAATTGTTATTTAAATCTCATAATAATGTCGACTGTCGCCAAGAATAAGTTACTAACCAATTTTTCCCAAAACAAAGCGTATCAACTACAATATGCTTGGCTAGCGCGTCGTATCTCCATTTAAAAATACATAGAGATACGACACTCTAGAAAAGTAAAATATATTTGATACACTCAGTATACGGAAAACTTTGTTAGTGACTTATTCTTCGGGACAGCCGATCCACAAAAAGAGGGGAATGTACTATATTAACTACTATAATAACTGATGTACTATAATAACTGTATATACGCTACACAGTGAGGACGTTTTCGTACCACACATATGAGATATAATATTTTAATTTGGAAGATGTATATCGACTCCTCAATTTCATACTGCTCTGCATACCGTTTAGGCGGTATGTGGCTGAGACAACTTCTCTAACAGGCTCACATTGTATAGTGACATTTCTATTCCTGTAAGTAACCATGGTTGGCCTTCAGCACTCCGAGCTCCGTCCAATCGAGAAACACTCTGAGTACATTGTGTATGGTATAAGCTGGGTGTATAAGCATAGGAACTGAGCTGTAACGCGACGAAACGTAACGTAGCGCTCTACACCGCATAATCTGAACTATTCAAGCCAATTCAATGTCAAGGCATCTTGTAACCAAAAAAATCTCATTGACAACAAATTTCGAAATTTTACACGCGGAAGATATGCGAAATCCAGTGCGAATTGATGTTTTTTAGAAACCGTTTCTTAGTGCAATCTGGATAGATGCACTTATTAAAAGATAGTGAAAAATTTTCTCACTGTTATTTGACGTTTGTCAACAACGGTTTCTCAACTCAAGTATATATAAAAACAAAGTTTTTATCAATTTAATCAAAGTATCCATGCCATAGATGTAAAACTGTTTCAATAAGAATACAATTTTTTATTTCGCTAATGCTTTTATCAAAAAGTGAACCTAATCTACTGGTATCAAAAGACAGCCTTCATTTTTTCAGTGTAGTATCAAGTCTTCTACTAATACTTTAAATACACAGTTAATTGTGCATTAGTAAAAACTTTTAATGATATCAATGTACTTGCAGTTGCAGGACGTTGCGTGGCATTGACTTCTTCCGAAAGTAGAAGACATTGCGCCAAATGTTGCGACAATCGATTTCTCTCGAGCGCAGCACCTAGAAAATGGCAAAACTTGGCTTCCCGCTGATGATTTTAAAATTGGAAAAGCTGAAGGATATTGAAAAACATTATTTTTTCGTCCTGAAACTATTCCTTACTCCTATTGGAAAGCAGCTTTAGCTGTATCCCCTTCCTTTTAAGCAGACCCATGTACCATCGCTTGTATACACCTCTGTGTTGAATTTGCTCAATAAAGATTTAATATTATTATTACTGTTATTATTAGAAAAAAATCTTGAACGAATATTTTATCTAAAAGAAAGTTATAGAGTGAGTCAGTGGAAACTAATTAATATTTTCTAGAAGAAGCTCAAATCTTTGTTTTCAAAATTAATACATATTCTGAAAATTATAATACAGTCCAAGCTATCAATAAGGCCGCTACGAATAAGACCGCTCCCCCTGACCCTTGCTCGAGCTCGTTGAGACGCTTCCCCCACTCTTACGCTGACTTCGCATTTCTAGTCAGCCGCTACGAATGATGCCGCCCTAGAAATCGCAATTTTTATGGTTTTTAAGAGGTTTTTTTACATTATGAATTTTATAGTATCGAAAAATATTATAAAATATGAAAATATCACAATTAATATTCGATATATTTGGATAATATAAAAAAAATCTCCTAAAAACCATAAAAATTGCGATTTCCACGGTGGCACTATTGGGAGTGGCAGACTGGAATTTCGAAGTCAGCGTTAGAGTGAGGGGAGCGTCTCGGCGAGCTCGAGCAACGATGAGGGGAAGAGGCTTCTTTCGTAGCGGCCTTATTGATACCTTCGACTGTAATACTCTTTCTCAATACCCTGAAAAAATTCCTGAATCCAACGAAATTCGTTTCTTTGGTTTATTTTCTTCGTAACTAGGATTTGATTACTTCAGTTAAATAAATATTGTTAATAGACAAAAAAGCCATGCATTAACTCAAAGAAATCATTCCTTTCGTGATACATATTTCTTTAATACTAAGAAATATTTTTTTGCAATAATTGCGAAAATTATTAAGTCAAATAAATGATTTCCTGGGAGCTTCTTTGAATCTGGTTTTCACACCATAAGCAATATTTCAACACTTAAATGAAATCGATTCTTTCAAGTGATAAAAGCATATTTGAATTAAATAATTCATCCATGTATGGATCAAGTAATTTAGGTTTTTTTAAGTGAAAGAAATATTTTTGTACAAATAAATAATTATTTATCGAATGAGAAAAAAATTTATCCGACGCTAAGAGTTGACACGATTATTGCAATTAAATAATTATATACATTTAAAAATAGTATATTGTGCTACACGTGCGGAAAGTAGGCAGTTCCACACGAGTGTGAATTTTTCTGTACGAGCCAGAGGCGAGTCGAAGGGGAGTTGTAGGCGAGTCGTAGGCGAGTTGGAAGCGAGCCGAAGACAAGCCGGAAACGACCCGAAGATGAGCCGATGGCAAGTACTGTAAACTTCACAAGAGTTGCAACTGTCTACTTTCACCACCTGTTGCACACGATATTTTTTGTAATAAATGCAGGAAATTTTCGATTTGAGAAACTATAAAAATAATTTTTTTTGGAAATTTATGGTGATTTTTGGGAATTTATGGTAAATTTACCAAAAATTGACGAAAATTTCCGGTGAATATTTATATTACCGAAAATGTCCAAAAATTCAAGGTATCCAAAGCTTTTTGGAAAAAATCCGAAAATTTCCGAAAAATGCTAAATTTCCAAAATTTCCGGAAATTCATGAAAAGTTGCTAAATTATCTGAAATTTCAAGTCTCCAATGCTTTTTGGAAAGAATCTCAAAATTTCCAAAAATTTATGGAAAATTGCTAAATTTCCGGTAATTTATGGAAAACTGCTAAATTATCGGAAATTTCAGGTAGCCAAAGCTTTTTGGGAAAAATTTAAAAATTGCTAAAATTTCCGAAAATTTGTGGAAAATTTGTTAAATTATCGGAAATTTCAGGTAGCCAAAGCTTTTTGGAAAAAATTCAAAAATTGCTCAAATTTCCGAAAATTTATGGAAAATTGCTAAATTTCCCAAATTTCCGGAAATTTATGAAAAATTGATGAATTTCCGGAAATTTCAGGTATCCAAACATTTCTGAAATTTTCGGTAATTTATCGGTAATTGATGGTAATTTATCAGTCATTTATGGTAACTTATCACATCGAGTTTGTCCAATCTCTATTCACTACTCACAAAATCAGTCTCTCAAGCGTAAAATCATAATGAAGTGAGGTTATTATTCCGGCAGTCCTGGAAATTAAATCTGAATCGAAATAAGCAAGCGCAACAGCAAGAAAAAGTAATCTGGCTGGAAGTGCGCAAGCGCAGCAGTTAGAAGAAGTCTTTTTATAACTGCTTTTTACCACGGCTTTGAAATTGGTCACTTCCCGCACGCAATAAATGCCTCGAAAAGCGAACATTTCGTGCGTGCGTTACAGAAATATATTTTAAAAGTAAATATTGATCTATTTCATTGGAAGAAATCTTCGTTTGCATAAAAAATCTAAAATTAATTAATTCGAACCAGGGAAATAACGTTTTTTGAAATAAATACCATTGCATTTCGCTGAAATAAGTATTTTTTTAAATAAAAACTTTGGCACATTTGTTTCAATTAAACATTAATTTCAATGCAAACAACATTTCTTTGAATGAAATCTTCACGAAATCCGTTGGCAAGAAGTTCATTTAGTTCATAAAAAAGAAATAGATTATTTTAAATAAATATTTTTTTACGATCGTAAATTTCTCATTCGCAACTTTCAGTAGTTCAAGACAAATACCTCTAGGTTCCGCAGAGCGTATTATCTCACGATAAAAATGATTTTTTAAGGATATAAATAAGCCACCAGTTTTCACCACAGTTATAATAAAAAGTGACGATCTAGATATGTCACCTGATACCACTATGCTTTCTCTATTCTCATCATCAGCACTAACAGCGAATGTCGTTGATCTGTCCAGTGTATACTTTACTATTTATTGAATTTAAACATATTTTTAATTATTTTAAACTGCTTTTTGATATTTGAAAGGACGTGGAGAGTGAAGTGCATAAGAGAGTACACAGAGGAAAGTAAATTAAATTTTTTCTTTTGAATCTTTAACGTCAAATTTGATGCTTCCAAGGGATTAAGGACAAAGGCGTAACTCGACGCTTAGCTATCAATTTGTTGTCACCGTGTCGTTTCTAACTGAAAACGTGCTAAAAATGTCATCATTCATTGATGCAGAAGGTAACGATATGTGTGAGATCAGTTTTTGAATTAACTCCAGTGTTTGAAATCTTACAGTTCAGTGTAGTTTGTGTATATCAAATCATGTGTCATACACTTCGCTCTCCACAAATAATAAAAAAATGCTTGTAGATTTCATGTAAATTTTCAGGTTTTGTAGGTTCCACTTAATTGTATAATTTCCAGTTTCTTATAAGAGAACTTATGAGAAAGAGACTAGAATAGGTAGGAAAAGGACAACAGAAAATATAGTATAATCAAATCGACCCTCTAAGTGGCTCTCTGTGATGGTCGAGTCGACTGTCCGAGATGATCAAGTCGACTCTTTGAGATGATCGATTTGAACCTTTTGTTTTAACCATCTACAAATAGTCGATTTAGGCATCTAGAAGACTATCCTATAGTTGACCCTCAAATATAGTCAGTCTGCACATCTAGACAGCCAGACTGACATTTCATTTTCCAGTCTCCACGGAGACTGCTCTCCGAAAATCATAGTTCCAGCAAATTTGATACTTCTTGTTTTGCACAATTGACTCTATCTCCCTCGGAGCGTTCGGCAGGCTCAGGTCGCGGCCAACACTGTAGGGGCTATGAAGATGGTAACAAAGCACTCTTAGGGCCGGATTATGTCTGTCGATATAAGTCGTTCCCGCGTGGGTGGGACACCCAAATAGAATGTGTTCTAGGTACTCAGCATGTACATGACACGTTCTGCACCTATCACTGGGAACTGTTTGACATAAAATGCAGTCACGGTATACTAAGGTGGAAATGCTACCGTCCTGGCATTCGAAAAGTAAAGCAAAAGTTTGTTCCTTCGACGAGGACTGTTTTTCTATATTGCTGTGAAAGTTTCCGTGCATTTTCTTGTCGAGTAGCTGTTGGTGAAATTTTTTAACCTCTGCTTTCATTACTTTGGCTTTTAGAAGTGAAGCATCTACATACTATCCGTCCAAAAAGTTTAGGCACCGCGATTTTGGTACAGATTTTCCTGAAAATCTCAGCGGAAAAAAAGTCTAAAAATATGGGACCACATGCATGTTGTAGCTGAAGGTTTTGTCAATCCAGATACGTAGTTTCAAAATTTTGAGATGAATAGCAATTATTTCTGGGCGAGTGAAAGATGAAAAAGCGTAATTATCCCATCACCATTTCAGAATACTCAACTTTGAATGGCTGCAAGTCAGTGAAAAAAAGTATGAAAAATCTGCAAAAAATATATGTGTTTTGTTGATCCTTTCTGTGCTCAATGGTGATATTTAGAGTCGGAAATATTCATTTGTTAATAAGTGATTGTCAAAAAAGTGGAGAGGTGTCATCTCCGGAACTAAGAAACGTACAGAGATGATTCTTGAAGGAACTTACCCATTTTTAGCTTCTGGCAATGTTTTGCATATTATCAATGAGCAAAAAGTTGCACTTGAATGTTTAAAAAATTATTTTCTTCGTGGAAGAATACAAAAGGCTTAACGATAATCGAGGCTACCGCACTCTCAGCATGGGACTTGTGCTACTGCTACATGTGCACCACGACCCTGAGCCCGGATGCAAAAAAAAGGGTACCCATAACTGTCAATATCTCTAAATAAATAACAGGCCGGCAATATTTTACCAGAAGTATCGGATATTTTAACAATGATTGTAATATAAAATATTTTAATTTTTAATTCGTTCATAGTTTCGTAACTAATATTCAGTGATCCAAATAAATCCGAATTTGAAAGAAACGCAAATTATTTTTTACTTGTCCACATTGTTCATCAAAATCATTAATGTTCATGTCATTTCTCTAGGAGTAGCTTAAAAAAAAGTTTGATTTTTAACCAAAGGGACCAATTTTCTACTCAAATTAATGAACATTAATTATTAATGATTAATGATTAATGATCATTAATGATTTTCATGAACAATATGGATGGGTAAAAAATAATTTGCGATTCTTTCAAATTCGGATTTATTTTGATCACTGAATATTAGTTACGAAACTATTAACAAATTAAAAATTGAAATATTTTATATTACAATCGCTGTTAAAATATCCGATACTTTTGGTGAAATATTGCCGGCCTGTTATTTATTTAGAGATATTGACAGTTATCGGTACCCTTTTTTTGCATCCGGGCTGAGGATCGTGGTGCACATGTAGCAGTAGCACAAGTCCCATGCTGAGAGTGCGGTAGCCTCGATTATCGTTAAGCCTTTTGTATTCTTCCACGAAGAAAATAATTTTTTAAACATTCAAGTGCAACTTTTTGCTCATTGATAATACGCAAAACATTGCCAGAAGCTAAAAATGGGTAAGTTCCTTCAAGAATCATCTCTGTACGTTTCTTAGTTCCGGAGATGACACCTCTCCACTTTTTTGACAATCACTTATTAACAAATGAATATTTCCGACTCTAAATATCACCATTGAGCACAGAAAGGATCAACAAAACACATATATTTTTTGCAGATTTTTCATACTTTTTTTCACTGACTTGCAGCCATTCAAAGTTGAGTATTCTGAAATGATGATGGGATAATTACGCTTTTTCATCTTTCACTCGCCCAGAAATAATTGCTATTCATCTCAAAATTTTGAAACTACGTATCTGGATTGACAAAACCTTCAGCTACAACATGCATGTGGTCCCATATTTTTAGACTTTTTTTCCGCTGAGATTTTCAGGAAAATCTGTACCAAAATCGCGGTGCCTAAACTTTTTGGACGGATAGTAGAGTAATGCATTATCCTCACTTCTGATGTACAAATTCAGACCAAGTTTCTCGAGCGCTTGCTCCGCGGATTTGTAAAGGAACCCTCCTTTGCCAATTATCTCGTGGTTCTTGACCATTTTTAGGAGAGGACCTGTGCCATTTGCAACGATGTAAGCTGTACTTAGAACAATTCGGTTATGAAGACACTGGAGATTCAGAAGTCCGCGTCCGCCTTGACGGCGTGGGATGTATAATCGCGGAACAGACGAATTGATATGCAAGCTTTTATGCATATGGATGATATTACGTGTGGTGATATCAAGGGCCGTAAGCTCGTTCTTCGCCCCTTGAACCACCCCAAGCGGATAGCGTAGAACCGGGACGGCAAGCATGTTAGTCGCAGATTCCTTGTTCAACGCCGACAGATTTTAAGACCACATCTGTCGTACAAGATGCTTGTATTTGCTTCGGAGAGACTCCTTCACTGATGTTACGTCCTGAATGCGGCTCTGAGGCATACCTAGGTATGTATAGGTTTCTCCAGTGTCAGTATGTCTAATGACACTTATATCCACAAGCTCAGGGTCCCCGATAACGACAGTAATTCGTCCTCGCTTCAGATTAATCTTATAGTCCAGGCATTATAGTAGTATTACCTTTCATACACTGTTATTGGCAGTATTTTGGGGGGAAAAGGTGTGGGACGTGATGTTGAACAAGAATACGCTTTCGGCCGAATTCCAAAAGTGTGGCAAATATTTTTAATTAGCGAAAAACAGGTGAGAAATCATGTTTTTTGACATTTTAGATAGGAAATTTTCTATTTACGGCTATATAATTTTCACCACTTTTCGGCGCTGAAATTATTGCAAAAAAACCATCAAAATTAGCTATTTGTTTATTAACAAATATCTTTTGCAATTAGCAAAATAATGATTCCAAATATAATGTAAACTGTGCATTTTGATGAGATGAAAATACGGTCAAAATTGCAAAAAAAAATATTAAAAATTTTATCTGTAAAAGCTATTGTTATGAAATATAAGATTTAAAAAAAAATTAATTTCTATCGATTGGGAGTGTCGTACAGTTCTGGTCAAGGGCTTGTTTTTTTCGTTCAGAATTCTAGTTTAATGTAGACTTATCTACCTGATTATTTTTTAATTTTAAATTGTTTAAAAATAGCTTCAATCTACATGCTACAATTGACTTAATTAACCAATACAATATCTTTCGATGTAAACGCGATTATTGTTATTGATCAATACCATCATATAGTTTGAATTTTTTGACGAATTTAAAAAAAAATCAATTTGCTAACTGCAATAGGAGCAAAGATAGCGACGCGGTTGTCATCAACGTCTCAAGCGAGAGTTAAGGTTACATTAAAAAAATCACTACTTTGGTAGTATTAATACAACACCCTTGAATTCCCCGTCAAACGCGACATGAAATTGCGGCTCTGGACTAGACCTCGTGGCCCGGTGGTGGGGGGAGAGAGATGAGAGGCTGTCTTCGTGCTGCAGGAAAAGTTGTCGCGCGCCTTCAAATTGAAACCCAGAAAAAATTTCGCATTTTCTAAGCAACTAGTGAACCAAATTTCTTCATTTTTTTAAAATTTAGGATAGCTTGAAGAAATATTAACTTTTGCGTTAACAATTTCCCCAAAAAAGCATTATCTACTACTGCAATTTTAACGCCTGTTATTTCAGTCAGTATTTTACACATGTTTACAAATGTTTTCCGTATTTTCTATAAGCAGCTGTAATTATTTTATAATTGATCAATATTTGTCATGATATAAGGTTTTGTAACAATTTAATTTTGATTCAAATTAGTTATTAAACATTGTAAAATACTGACTGAAATAACAGGCGTTAAAATTGCAATAGTAGATAATGCTTATTTGGGGAAATTGTTAACGCAAAAGTTAATATTTTTTCAAGCTATCCTAAATTTAAAAAAAATTAAGAAATTTGGTTCCCTAGTTGCTTAGAAGATGCGAAATTTTTCTGGGTTGCAATGTGAAGGCGCGCGACAACTTTTCCTGCAGCACGAAGACAGCCTCTCATCACTCTCCCCCCACCCCCGGGCCGCGAGGTCTGGTCCAGAGCCGCAATTTCATCTCGCGTTTGACGGGGAATTCACGGGTGTTGTATTAATACTACCAAAGTAGTGATTTTTTAAATGTAACTTTAACTCTCGCTTGAGACGTTGATGACAACCGCGTCGCAAAAAGTAAATAATTATAGGCGTGGGATTTAAAAAAAAATATCCTATCTTTGCTCCTATTGCACTTAGCAAATTGATTTTTTTTTTAAATTCGTCAAAAAATTCAAACTATATGATGGTATTGATCAATAACAATAATCGAGTTTACATCGAAAGATATTGTATTGGTTAATTAAGTCAATTGTAGCATGTAGATTGAAGCTATTTTTAAACAATTTAAAATTAAAAAATAATCAGGTAGATAAGTCTACATTAAGCTAGAATTCTCAACGAAAAAAACAAGCCCTTGACCAGAACTGTACGACACTCCCAATCGATAGAAATTAATTTTTTTTTAATGTTATATTACATAACAATAGCTTTTACAGATAAAGTTTTTAATATTTTTTTTGTTGCAATTTTTACCGTATTTTCATCTCATCAAAATGCACAGTTTACATTATATTTGGAATCATTATTTTGCTAATTGCAATAGATATTTGTTAATAAACAAATAGCTAATTTTGATGGTTTTTTTGCAATAACTTCAAAATTATTTATCCGATTGTGGCGCGCGACCAATCAATCTGGAGGTTTTTTCAACGCCGAAAAGTGGTGAAAATTATATAGCCGTAAATAGAAAATTTCCTATCTAAAATGTCAAAAAACATGATTTCTCACCTGTTTTTCGCTAATTAAAAATATTTGCGTATTCTTTTTCAACATCACGTCCCACACATTTTCCCCCCAAAATACTGCCAATAACAGTATATGTTCATTTGAGACTGTTCTGAAGCCAGAATGCCTGGACTATTAGTACACTTGTCCAATCCAAAGTCTATACCAATCTCTCCTGTTGACCCCTCGACGATTGTTTAAGCACTATTAAGTTGACTTGGACTAGAAGCATAGATCTTCAGGCTATCCACATAAAATACATGAGTGGCCTTAGGCTCACGATGATTAATGTCGCCGCAGAGGTACGCATGAGAATTGCTTAGTGCGACAGATACTGACAGAAGTGTGATGCAAAAAAGCAGAGGGCTCATCGTGTCGTCCTGAAACGTGCCCCTCTGGAAGGTGACACTGTTCGTTTTCACACGATAATTTCCAGATAAGATATTAAATCTAGTTTCCCAAAGGGGCATCAATCTCTCCATGCACCTCACTATGTGTGGATGCACCTTCAAGCTTTCCAACATACAGATGATAAGTCTGTGAGAGGTTGAATCAAAAGCTTTCCGGTAGTCAATCCAGGCCATTGACAGGACGCGCTGATGGGCTGCAGCGTCATTACAGACGCACCTGTCAATTAGCAGGTTCTCTCGACAGCCTGCTACACCTCTTTTCATCTCAATTCGAGGCTTAATTCTTCGAACAATCCTGTTATTTAGGACAGCTGTAAAGATCTTATACTGTGTGTTCAAGCAAGTTATTGGCCTGTAATTCTTAGGGTCAGCTAAATTGCCTTTCTTCGGCAGGAGCATTGGATTAAAAAAGCACAGGGGTAAAACTTCCGCGAACAGCTCCTTGACAAGCGGATGCACGGCATCTTTGACAGAACTGTGGAGGATCAGTCGATGTCGTATGAGCTAACGTTTGCTTTCCTTAAAGCAGCCGTTCACAATAATTGGGCAGTATCTTCACTTTAATTTGAATTGATACAATGTTGAGCAGTTCTTAACTATAAAATATTTTTGAAGTCTTAATTGTCAAAAAATGATAGCTTTGTGGGAATTCTTGTTTAAAACATTTGCAGTAATAAAATGTGATCAAACTTTTAGTTGTTTTGTATGAACAATTACACTAAAATCGGAAATTGTCGATACGATCAGCGGAAGTACTATTAAAAATCACTTATGACTTTTAAACGTGATTACTCGTTCAAAAATGGAACCATTAGAAATCTTATGATATTACACGTCAATTAAGCCTTAGTGGAAGTATTTTTGGTTTTTTTTTTGAGAGAATATGCTGCATGAGAAGTCAAAACAAATTGAAGAATTTCTCGAATTTTGTATCTCGACTTTAACTTGTGGCATGACGTATGAAAGTAGTAGCAAATATCTCAAATAATGCATACCACTTAGTCTTTGAAGTCTTATCTTAAATTTGAGCCAATAAAAGTTAACCCTTCTCTACTATCGTCGGGTCGGATCCGACCCGTGCAGTTGTACCCTCGCACTCTGTGCTTCCGTTTCTGCACGCAGCAAGCTGGGGGTCATAGTAACCTTAAGTCCAGTCGTGTTGAAGACGCTGACGATGGCGGCTTACCTTTACACTCCAAAGAAAAATGAAAAGGTGGTGCTCATCTCTTCGATTCATTACGTTGGAGAGGTTAACGAGAAATCCAAACTACCAGAAATGATACATTTCTACAATATGACCAAAGGGGGAGTAGATGTTAGATATCGCTGCAATCAATAATCTTGTACTTTTTAAGTGGAATGCTGATGATGAGCCCTAACATAATAATTACATTAATACATCTTGTCTTAAATAGAAACTGTTCCTTGATCAATCACTCTCCTTATTCCACCTGATCAATGCGTTAATCATTTGAAAAGTAGCCTGAGAAGTCAGTTGGGTCGGATCCACCCACCATGGTAAATTTATGATCCGACTCCACCGTAGCAGAAAAGGGTTAAAAAATCTTCACGGGTTCTCGAGATAGGACTGAAAGTGTCCAAGCCTCAAATGTCAAGTTTCAGTCGGCGACTACTGCTGTCGACCGGGAGAGCGGTGGTCGCCGAAAATTTCTAAGATGTTTCTTAGCTTCTACTCGTGCTGTGACTTAGGATACTTGAGGGGAAAAATTGAAATCTACAGGACGTAGTCTGTGAAATCTCATCTTAGACCTCCCCCCCCCCCCTCTCCATAACTTGTTTTCTTTTTTGTCAAAGCTAACACGTGCTCCCGAGCCTTTGAAATTAACATGGGGGTTTAAATGGGAAAAGCTTGATTTTCAAAAAAATGGAAAAAGAGCTACTTGTTATAAACTTTTTGTGAATTAAAGTATTAAAACCTCTTAACGCATGTTCAAAAAATAATTTCCACTCAGACAGCTTTAATTTTGACTCCCCACCCACCTTTCAAGCCATTGTTATTGTGCTTGGAAGGTGACCCAAAAACTGCAAGATAGCAGTTTTCTATTAAATTCATACTATAAACGGTATTCTTTGGATTTTTTAAACAAGAATTATTTTTATTTGATAAGGGACGAGTTTCCAAGTATTTTGTAAATAATTTTTTTACCATATATGTGTTCGGCGTAGTATTACTATGACGGGATGTTTAGAGTACGTGATATGTATGAGTTTGGATGCCCTGCGTCGTTCGCTGGCTCAAGTCCCTGGGTCTACGGCTTGGTCCTCGGGAATATGATTCAGTCTCCTTTTGGCTACAGAAAGAGCTAATTGTATCTCAGAGTTCCTTGTCAATCAATAAATGTAAAAAGTTGTAAATAAAATAGTAGTTGTTTCTTACTTCAGAAGTGGGATAATTTCCAAAAAGTGATAGAAAACGGCAAAATAAAACCTACAGTGTCAAAAATAAAAAATAATAAGAAAAAAGTGGGAAGTGGAGATCGTGACAGTGACTATGCAATCGCCAACCTCAGGAGGCAGCTGGAAGCGCAATGCTTCCTCCAGATCTTATACGCCGGAAGGTTCTCCACCTGTGCGGCGTCACCATTCCACAACTCCAGAAGATAGGGAAAATACGGCTGATCCTGTACCTCGGAGGAGGGGAAGGGATGTTTCTTCGCCAGAGCCGATAGATACTGTGAGTACTGTACTGGCACCATTAAACCGGATGACCAGTCGACGCTACGGAGTGTCGGTTCAGGACAAAGATGTAAGTGATAGGTAGCGCGGAGACCTGGTATAAGACATTGTCCAGTGTTCCAAATAGCTGGTTAGAATACAAACAGCTACTATTAAATAGTTTTCCTAGTACGGAGATTTGCATCAGCTGATAACTGACATGATAGGAGTAAAACCGAAAGTTAACTATAACCTTTTCGAGTATTGTTACGATAAATTGAATATGATCCGGAAAATGGACCTTAATTTGTGCGGCCGTGACGAAGTAGATCTGATTGGCGGGGAACTGGATGATCCGTCTATAAAGTTGGCAGTAAAGGCGTCAGGAATTTCGGATCCGGCGGCATCCGCGGCGTACCTAAAAGCATTCCTTGGAAGTGGTGACAGAACACCGATAAGAACGGGTAAACGAAATTGGCCTCGAACAAAGCCAGGCGATATGGCGTCTCGAAAACATGTCCGAGAACTTCAACTTTAAAATGTTATCTTTGCTCTGAAATTGGACACATGATGTTTAATTGTCCACTCGGTCGCACTAAGACAGACCATAATTTTTGCTACATTTGTAAGCAGGAAGGGCACAAGAAAAACGAATGTCCGAGCAAATCAAAAACATCTACCTACTGCAAACGAACCGGAAGCACCGAATATTGACGCATGCTATCGACGAAAAAAAGTGAACGAGACAAAGAAACCCCAGGGTGAATCTAATAAAAAAGCCGTTAATCTGATCAGGCACAGAAATAAATGTTGACGCTTTCGTTCTTTGTCAAGTCAAAATCGTTGAGGTAACCTTGGAAATTGAGATGCTTATTACACAAGCTTGTGTACCAGGGGCGGAGGTTTTAGTATGTCAGAATTTTACTGAAAATCTTCAAATAAGTTACGAGCGTATCGGGGATAATTTGAAAGTCTATTCGACACCCCAAATCTGTTCAATCGAAGGTTGCCAGGAATTGGATATAGAAGTTGGGGATGTGACTGAACAAGACGCGCAAAAATTTCTCGGTGTTATAAAAGATTTCTCTACATGCTTCGCGAATGAATCAAGCAATTTGAGAGGAATGCCTAACGTGCAAATGGAAATCAAATTAAGATCGGAGCAGGTGATTGAACACAGGCCTTACAGAATGGCAGAAACAGAAAAAAGGGAGATGAGAAATATCGTTCAGGGCTTATTGGAAAAGGGTATAATTCAACCTTCAGAATCCCCATATTCTAGCCCTACATTATTGGCCACTAAAAAAAAGGAGAAGAAGCGTCTTTGCGTTGACTATCGAGCCCTTAATAAGATAATAGAGGAAGATGCCTACCCCCTACCAACAATTGAAGATTTGTTGGATCACCTAGCTGGTAGTCACTTCTTTACTACTTTAGATTCTGTTAGGCTTACAGCTTTTGTTACCCATAGATAACATTTTGGGAGATTTGCGATTCAATAAAGTTCTATTGTATCTCAACGATGTGTTAGTCCCCTCGCGTACGGCAGACCGGGGACTGCAAATGCTTAAAGAAGTGCTGTCTATATTTGAGAAACACAATATTACTCTGAACGTCGACAAGTGAAATTTTTTAAAACTGAAATAACCTATCTGAAGTATAAAATTCGAGGCGGAACGATTGGACAGAGTGACCAGAAGGTAGAATGTATCGAGAAATTTCCAGCTCCTAAAGATATTCACCAAGTTCGACAATTTCCGGGACTTGTAGGTCATTTCCGTAAATTTGTGGAAGGCTTTGCAGAAAAGTCAAGGCCATTGACAGCTTCGTTACGTAAGGGACAGCAATGAGTCTAGGACGGAAGCTCAACAGACTTCATTCCAAACGTTATTTTCGAATTTATTGATATTTTCCGGAAAGATTAACATTTGATGTTTTTTCAAACAACTTCTAATAAAATTAACACATACTGGCTTTCATTTATGCCCATAAAACGGGTACTTTTATCACCTTTCATCCAATAATTGAGAGAAAATCTACAGTTTATTGTTATTAAAACTAGAGTGTTTGTTTAACCTATTGGAAAATATATGTTCAGAAACTTTTGCATGACATTACATATAAGAGAAAATAAATTTTTATACTCCTACACATGCGTGAGTTATTATTTGCTTTATGTAAGATTTCAATTACAGTTAACGTTTACCGAAGATGTTTACACATAAATCTGTCTTGGGTCATAGTTTAAGATGCACGTGATGTTTTTCAGTAGTATCTCGAGAACCCGTGTATATTTTTCAAGTTTTATCGGCTCAAATAAAAGATAAGACATCAAATACTAATTGGTGTGGATTTGAGATTTTTGCTACAACTTTCCTAGGCAATGCCACAAGTTGAAGTCGAAGTACAAAATCCGATAAATTGTTCCATTTTTTTTAAACTTCCCACGCAGTATATTCTCTCCAAAAGACCAAAAATACTTCTACTAAGGCTTGTTGACGCGTAATTTCATAAGCTTTCTAACGATTTTTTAAAAAGGTTTCTCGCTTCATTTTTGAACGAGTAATCACGTTTTGAAGTGAGCAGAGATTTTTAATAGTACTTTCGCTGATCGTACCGACGATTTCCGACGGTAGTGTAGTTCAGTTGAACTAATTGTTGAAGCAAAATTTTAGCTATAAAACTGACAGAGCCTTAGTTAAAAACTAAACTTGTTAGGCTAATTTAAATAATTTAGAAGTTGAAAGTATTGAATTCTATTAATTTATTCAGACCATATTTAAAGGTAAAGAGACTGTTTCTTGAAAAAGGGGCAAAAAAGGGTAGGAAAATCAGTACGAGGTGGATCGAAAAACTTTTGAAGTCATAAAATTGATAAACGATGAACAATTGGAAAAACTATTATATACCAAATTAGAGGTGGGACATTCATTTCAAAGATAGCAGTGTCATCAGGTGAATTACATTAGTCATTTATCTTATATTTTATACTTTTTTAACACGTCGCAATTTTATTCAGATACACGGAAAAAGCTGATTAAAAATCCAATGACAAGTCTAATAAAATATGTCTTGGATATGAGAGAAAGTCAATTAAAATTCACAACCTTCCGTAGTCAAGAAGAATGATTAATCATCATCTGAAAAGCATGTCAGTAGATGTATAGGGGGGTTTCTAACTCAAGATTCCTACCTTACCGACATCGAGAAGATTCTAGCTGTAGTGGTTCGTGTCCGTGCTAAATTTTTCTAGAAAGTGGTTCATGTCCGTGCTAAGCTTCTAGAACATTCTCGAAGGTCCTGATGACGTCATCATGCATTCCTACCTTACCGGCATTGATACAAGAGGGGTACCGGACCTGCTGTACCTACATCGAGAACATTCTACTGCTGACGTCATAATAATAATATTGCACAATTCTGAATTCATGCAAGTAGCTTCAAGGTTATTTCTTATCTGAAGAATGTTGCGTAAATACTTTCAAGGTTATATTTTGCACCGTCCAGGCAATTTCTACTGCGCCATATAGTTATTGCAAGAAAAACAAGGATGATTCATCGCTTCCGGTGTACAGATGAAATTTGATACGCAGTTCAAGATTATTTCTTATATAAGGCATGCCAAGTAAATACTTTCACTGTGTGAGGTAAGCCTGTGTGCGTGTGTCTGTGTGAGGCTGGCATGGAGGCCGTGTTGCTCAGCTTCTAGAACATTCTCGAGGGATCTTGAAGCTTCTAGAACATTCTCGAAGCTCATGATGACGTCACAGTAATATTGCGCAATTGTGCCAGCTAAAGATGGGTTCTAAGCCACCGTTTCTGAGCCACTTTTACAAGACAGGTTCTGAGCCACTTTTACAAGACGGGTTCTAAGCCACTTTTGCAAGAGGGATACTGAGCCTCTTTAGCTTCTAGAACATTCTCGAGGGACCTGGTGACGTCATCATGCATTCCTACCTTACCGAAATTGATACAAGAGAGATACTGAGCCACTTTTAGAAGAGGGATGCTGAGCCACTTTAGCTTCTAGATTATTTTCGAGGGTCCTGATGACATCATCATGCATTCCTACCTTATCTACATTGATACAAGAGGGGTACTGGACTTGCTGTATCTACATCGAGAACACTCTACAGCTGATTTCATGATAATAAAACAGCTATTTAGCATTGAGACCGTTCTAGAACATTCCGTGAAGATGACGTCATAGTAATATTGCGCAATTGTGCCAGCTAAATTCATACAAACAGCTTCAAGGTTATTTCTTATCTGAAGAATGTCGCATAAATACTTTCAAGGTTATATTTTGCATTGTCCTGGCAATTTCTACTGAGCCATATAGTTATTGCAAGAAAAACAGGGATGATTCATCGCTTCCGGTGAACAGATGAAATTCGATACGCAGAGCTATGCATGGCATCCTGTTTTGTCTATCAATTTGATTTATTGCTTCCTTACAGATATCATATTCAACTAAAAATTCCTGTCTTCATTCAGCGAGCAAATAATCAGTGAGAAGCATTCTTAGGCAGTCTAGAACCTTCTACAACTCAAATTATACCGCGTAATTTCTGAAATAGCATTTTATTAAACAAGTTCAAGGTTATTTCAATGACTCATTACATTTTGCGTTGCAAAAATTATATCCCAAATGTGTCGTATATAATGTAGAATCTTCCAGAACTATGATGCAATACTTCAAATCATACCACGCAATTTCTGGAACGATTGGGTCATATGATGCAATACTTCAAATTATACTAAGAAACATTCTTAGGCAGTCTAGAACCTTCTATAACTCAAATTATACTGTGTAATTTCTGAAATAGCATTTTAGTAAACAAGTTCAAGGTTATTTCAATGACTCATTACATTTTGCGTTGCAAAAATTATATATTCCAAACGAGTCGTATATAATGTAGAATCTTCCAGAACTTTGTTACATCATATGATGCAATATCTGGCAACACTGCGCAAGTCTCCGGAAATTTGATGGAGGGGGTAAGAGTCTATAAAAGGAGGCCAGCTCTTCTTATAATGTAGAACGTTCTCAAGGACAAAAAAAGGAAGATACAAAAAATTAGAATTAAAAAATATTTCAAGGCAATTGAATAATAATATAGGTAAGAAAATGTCTAAGGCATTCCTTAGAGTAGGTCATATATTAGGGATTCTTATCGCTTTATTCAGGCATCAAGTAGCGAGCAAGGACTAGAGAGATAACGTCCAGACTTGTTTTAGATGTTTTGATTTCAGAAGCAGCATTCATGCATCGACAGTCTCAAGCTGCACACATTTCATTAGAGTCTGCTTTCGTTCTCAGGAGATCACTTCTTTCTTACGGCTCGGAAGAAGTTCGCTTTCTAAATCGAACCGCAAAGTTTGAATATCATTCTTTTGCCATATGCTAGGTCCAGTCAACTTCTCGACGTGTTACATGAAATAAGATACTGCAAACAATTTCGAGACTCAAGAGAGAGAGAGATAATACAGCGTGCATTTTATTCCAGGCTTTTTCACACGTGCTTTAACTTATTTATATTAAGAGTGCACTGGCCATCACTTATCGCTTCTTAACAAGTACTCGATATGACGTCACGTGCCTTTTTATTCACAGATATATGATCGTTTTCAGCAACTTTTTCATCTTTTATTTAGAAAGGACAATTTTGCCTATTACATGTTGAACATTTCAATTTATGAAAAAAAAGCTAAAATACAAAAAATATTTAAAAATTTTCAATCATCCACTAAAGCTACTGTATGAGTAGATGAGTAAAGCTGGGGTTCAGAACCAAAAAGTAATATGGAGTCTGGATACTCATTATAAGACGGACTTTACATCGCACTTTTACAAGACGGACTCATGTAAACAACTTCAAGGTTATTTCTTATCTCAATTAAACATTTCGTGTAAATACTTTCAAGGTTATATTTTGCCTTGTCCTTACACTTTCTACTGCGCCATATATAGTTGTGGGAAAAAACAAGGATGATTTATGGCTTCCTTATAGATAAATATACGATAAAAAAATTCCTGCCTTTATTTATTTAATGCGCAAAAGATGCAGGTGAACATATGAAATTTGATATGAAGGGTTATATATGACATCCTGTTTTGTCTGTATAAATTTGATTTATTGCTTCCTTATAGATAATACTTTTGACTAAAAATTCCTATCTTTATTAGAAAACATTCTACAGTTAAAGTGGTTCATTTCCGTGCTAAGTTTCTGAAATATTTTGATAAGATCATCTTGAATTCCTACCTTACCAACATCGATACGAGAGATGTACTGGACCAGGGGGATTGGACCACTTTTATGAGAGGGCCATTGAGCCAAATTTATGTATTTAGATGCGTGATACTGAATCACTAATACAAAAGGGATACTGAGCCACTTTTTACAAGAGGGTTAATGAGTCACTTTTCCAAGAGGAAGATGCATCTCTACTTTACCTGCATGTAGTTTGATAATAATAATCTGAGGATTTATAATAATTCATAATTATTTAATGTGTGTTCGGTTTATTGGAAGAGCTTGCTCAATTGATACTACTGAAAGACAGTTAAATTAAAGTATTTATTAAAAGAACAGTGGTTTGTTCGATAAAGGATTTTCAGTTAAAATTCTATGATCAATGAAATAACATATATATTTCGAAAATGTTGAGGATATGAAAGGAAGATTAATAGCAGAAATGGTGATACGTATATGTATAGTGAAGAATTCTGATTTATGAATACAAATGCATATATTGCTTTCCACGAAAGAAAATACGAGAAGGAACTCATTTTTTAAAAATATTTTACTCTTATTATATCACACGTAACAATAAAATAGATGAATATACCATAGGAAAGTATGAATCCAGCTAAGACATAGAAGCATCCAAAAAAGTGCTGGAACGAGAGCTGTTATTACAATTTGGAGGGGTTAGGTGAATATTGTTATAATGAGAATGTTGATCACATTACAAAAGAAACGAAGTTTTCCTATTTAAACTAGCATTTATGACATCATCTCATTGGTTTAAACATAAACGTCAATGGTTTTTAAATAAAGAAAAAGAAGCTGTTTCAAGAAAGTCCACGAAACACCTTCTTATGATAAAGAAAAAGAAAGGATAAATAATAATATGAGTGAAGCATGTGCAAGAGAGAACCATGTGATGCAATTGACTTATAAGCTATAGACTAAATTAATTGTTATATTCTAAAAAATCAACTCATAATAAAGTGCCAGCAAGGTATGAAGTACATGTGTGTAGGTTAGAGAGAGAAAGTGAGAGAGACAGGGAGAGAGAGAGAGAGCTATGCATTTAAAAAATTTAATTCTAAAAAAAAAATGTAATGCTATAGATTTAATGTTAAAAAAAAAATAATTTTGTAACATTTGCAAGATTTCAGAAGGCTTTGCGATTGAGCAACTCAAAAACAATCATAAATCTCACTCCATGCCTCTGCAAAATGAATCAAACCATATAAAAAATTCGCATGAATCTTGCAAAATACCAACAGATTCTTAAGAGATCTTATTACATCCAGTGGATCACAGTGAGGCATTAAGAATCTTACATCGATAAGACTTAGATGTCACATAAACTATTAGCAATTAATACCTAGTAGCCCCGTAATAATTTTTAATAATATTGATTCAACTATTTTGGGATGAAGAACATATAATTCGAAAGCTCTTGTTAGAATTTATAAAATCAGCTACATAAGTATTATAGTAAGCTGTAAGAAACGTTGAAATCATCTTTCACATAATAGAGTAATTTGCGGAAAAGATTCAATTTACTTACTTGAAACATTGAAAATAAAGTACCATGAATGATAAAATAAATTCAGTAATATTAAAATCTAATGCAAGAATACTGTGAATAAAAGATTTAAAAAATAATACAATGATCTAGAGATAACATGAACATCTACTTTCTAGAATTGTTAAATCAACATTTAGTGATATAGAAATTTAATTAAATAATACTAAAAATGCTGAATGAAGTATTGATTACATATATATTAAAATCTGCTATTATATATATAAGAGCTGCAAATCTTTTTTTCTTAGAACCAACATTTTTAAAAAATTGTAGTTAAATAATTCCATCTAAAGTGACAAGGATTTCGGGTTAACAGAATAATGGATATACAGTTGATTCAACTGTTCCAACTTAGTAGACGAAACTTTGTTTCACTGAAACGGAAACCTGGGGTTAGCAAAGATTAGCATAGAGTACGCCACCATCGGATACACTGCTTTTTCTTGTAGTTGTAATCACGTGTTCCCTGTTGAATCTTGAGTTATCCTAAATCAAGTCAAATAAACTATTAAAATGTATGTAGAAGAATAGAGGATGAGAAGGATGAAGATGATGTGGATACGATAAATAATAGAGAGTGCGAAGGATGAGGAGAAGGAGGAGGAGGAGGAGGATACGATAAATATTACAATTAAGTCAAGTAGGTACTGAAAATATTAGATTCAATGATTATATACTCTAAGTCGTCTGTCAGAGAGTTTAAGAGCTGTGTTGAGCTTCTTACACTTTATTCTTGAAAAATGTGTGTGCGCATGTGTATATATGTGACATTTGCATGTAAAATAAAGAAGCACATCGCCCTCCAAATAACAAAAAAACTAAGGAAACTGTAGGTAATGCCTTGTTCCTGCATACTAGATGTATCGCCACTCTCGGTGCTGCCCTCTGCGCTGAGCTTGATAAATCCCAATCCTCATATAATATTTGACTTTTATGTAAAAATCATTAATATTAAAATCTGCTTTTATATAACAAATGTAAATTATTATTTCCTTAGAACCAACATTTAATTGTGACTAAATAAATTCAGTTAAACAGATAAGGATTTCAGGTTAACAGAATCATGAACATACTGTTGATTCATCTATGCCAACTTAGTAAACGAAAACTTAGTTTCATTAACAAGGGTTCTTGGGTTCATAAAGATTATGATAGAGTGCGCAACCATCGGGTACTTTGCTTTTCTCATAGTTGTAATCACGTTTCTCCTGTTGAATCTTAAAATTATCCTTAATTGAATAAACTATTAAAGTGTG
>CAKNXH010063753.1:0-13007 GCA_932178445.1 Andricus quercusramuli | reverse complement strand
CTGCAGGAAAAGAGCTTTATACCAATGAAATCCTCTTAATTATGGAGGAACTACGTAATGAAGGTTTTATGTACATACATTAAGAAACTATACATCCTCCACCACCACCACCACCTGTGCACACTTTGTGTAACGTTGATTCAACGTTGCTTCCACGTTGCTTCAACGTTGATTCAACGTTGTATCAACGTTATTTCATCCTTGATTCAACGTTGCTTCAACGTTGTTTCAACGTTGTTTCCACGTTGCTCCAACGTTGATTCAACATTATTTCAACGTTGCTTCAACGTTGAATCAACATTGTTTCAACGTTGCTTCAACGTTGAATCACCACCACCACCGTCACCATCACCGCTGCCACCAGCTCCACCTTCAGATGGATTTATTGAGCTGATGTACAAGGCGTACTCGCAACCAAGATTCGGTAGCACTCTAGTTCCTTCAAATAGTAGTAAAGTTTGAATCTTCAGCTGCTTGAATTATTGATAGATGGCGCTGCTATACATTTAATAAATCTGTTAAGTGTCATTTTTTATAATCATGGAGAATAGATATAAGGAGACCAAAGTAGTGTAACTGGAAATGAGCAAACTTTTGTCGTATTAAAATGGCTAGATTACTTCCAGTTCCCCAGTATGACGCTAGTATGGCACGCGAATAAAAATGGCAACTGCCTATGTTGACATTTTACATTATTTACCTCTGTGATATGAATGTGATTTACATAGAGGGATGAATCGTTCTTTACATAAAAGAAAATCGAAACAATTATAATAATTTTATTTAATGCGAAATATCCGTGATTCAAGTGTGTGTGTGTGTGTGTGTGTGTGTGTGTGTGTGTGTGTGTGTGTGTGTGTGTGTGTGTAATTGAAGTGAGCCTGCAATGGACGAGGTAGGTACTTCAGAATTATTGCACAAACGCATCAGCATATAACCTTCGCGGTATGAAGATCTGAATTTGAATAGAGAATTATTAGAAATTTTATATTTCAACGTAACAGTCAGGATTATTGTATTTTATAAATACGGGATTTTTCACCAGTTCAAAATGCACCACTAGAGGTTTCCTCTGGAATTAAGTTGTATTGTATTCAAAGCTGGGTTAACGTGTAAGCTGTTTTCAACTTGAATGTCTTTATGTGTTGTTTTTGGTGTAGTATCTATTCAAGCCTTAGTACCCGGTTGGAGGAAAATACCAAAGAATCTAATTTTGGTATCTTTGCAGAATTCAAAAAGGAACAGCGGGTTAAAAAGTGAAAGAAAAAAAATTCGGAATTTTGTATTTTTGTTTGAGTCTCAAGGTCATATTTATACTGACCATGACGGCAGACATCGACACGTGTGCCACACTAGCGCCGCACTCCAGATGATCTAGCATTTCGATAAGTTATTGTACATCCGACAGAAAAATGCTCGTTTTTGGTGAACTTTGTTGGGTTGAATTCAAAATCTAAAATATTGCTCGCTATCGTTCTTTACAGTGCCGGACTTCCGCAAACGTCGCTGGGTTGAAATCAAATTAAATGCTCTTCTTACTCATTCAATTTAGCCTAAACTCTCTCAAATGAATTAAATTGATTAGATAGAATTTGTGTTTGAATTTCTTTTTAACTGACTTGACGCTAGCGTCATCTGTTTACAGTAACAACTCATCGACTGGTGGTTATCTAGCACGGATACAAACCCAAATCGTCAGTCAGTGAATGACCGATCATTCTTTTACCAGCATTTAGCTAGGAACAGAACCGTGTTATAGAAACCGATGTAACAGTACCTTATAGCCGCATATGCCGCAAATTTAACTGACTTGACGCTAGCGTCATCTGTTTAGAGTAACAACTTATCGATTGGTGGTTTTTTAGCACGGATACAAACCCAAATCGTCAGTCACTGAATGACCGATCATTCTTTTACCAGGATTTAGCTAGGAACAGAACCGTGTTATAGAAGCCGATGTAACAGTACCTTACAGCCGCATATGCCGCAAATTTAACTGACTTGACGCTAGCGTCATCTGTTTAGAGTAACATCTTATCGATTGGCGGTTTTTTAGCACGGTTGCAAACCCAAATCGTCAGTCAGTGAATGATGGATCATTCTTTTACCAGCATTTAGCTAGGAACAGAACCGTGTTATAGAAGCCGTTGAAACAGTACCTTACAGCCTCATATGCCGCACAAGTGTACTACATAGCCTTATATAACATATAACTACAATATGTAACTCTATGTACTGTAAAATGCTACTGCGTATCCGTATAGTTCTCGAATGCAGGTATAGATGACATATCCAATATCGACGGTTTTAAAAATGTGTTGCAGGCAAGTGCCCTACGTACACCGAGCCTCGTAGCAACTTCAATCGATCTTTCTAGAATGTAAGTAGCGTAGGGGTAACGGAGTATAAAAGGAGCATCAGGACCTTCAAGAAGAAGTATACTGTTTCCAAGTTTCGTAAAGTTCAAACCAAGTATGGTATCGGGATTTCGGTTGAGCTGGAAAACCAGTATGCAGTATTCCTACCTAGCAGAAGCATGAAAGTTTTCGAGGATGCTATGTGTGAGGATATGTTTGAGAAGATGCAGGAAGAAACCAACAATGAAGAACTCTATTTCTGCTACTTTGGAGGACCCTATAATCTTTTTGAATTTAAATATGTACAATAATAATCTTCTATTGTAAACTTTGTGTACTACAAGTTATTGAATAACAAGAATAAATAAACATGGCAACGGGAAAAACTGTTAACTTTGAACTTATGCGCACCAATTCACCTTAAGCACATTAGTATTACTTAGATTTAATTTACGGATAGACGAATTTAAATTTCGCGCGCTTTCTACATTGCTCGGTATTTATTTAAGACGAACTTTAACTTCCTTCTGCAAAAGAATTTCGTTCCTTACAGCGTTGGATATTTTTGAAACAGCGTTGGGTTGAATTCAAAATCCAAAATATTGCTCGATATCGTTCTTTTCAACACTGGACTTCAAGAAACGCCGTTGGGTCGAATTTGAATTCCGCACACTTGACACGCATACCATTCAGCTTGAACTTTCTTAAATGAATTTAAAAAAATTGCCTGATCGATTGGGTAGAATTTGTGTTCATATGAGCAATATTTCCCTTCAAAATTTCCTCTACTGTTTACATTTTCCTAATGTCCATTCTTTAGTCTAACTTATACAGCCATCTAAACGAGGAATGTAGTAAATACATTTTGAGTGCGTCACCTGGTGAACTAATCTCACGCTTCTAACTTTTACTGTACGTGAGCAAATATTTGTTGTCCTGGTAAAGCTTTGAAATTGGCAACTGCCCTGTTCAAAATGAAATTTTACCACGTGCAACTTTTAAGATCCCTCCAATTTCACTGACTTGACGCTTGCGCCATCTGTTACTGGTAACCACTTAACGACTCGTGGTATCCAAGCACCGATACGAACCATTATCGTCTGTCGGTGAATGACTGGACACTGGTTTATCAACATTTAGCTTGGAACAGAACCGTGCTACAGAATTCACCAAAACAGACGCTGTTGGGTTGAATTCAAATTCCACACGCTTGGCTCTCACACCATCCAGCGTGAACTCTCTTAACTAAGTTTGAAAAAATTGACTGATCGATTAGGTAGAATTTGTGTTTACATGAGCAATAGTTCCCTTCAAAATGTTCTCTACTGTTTAAATTTTTAATAATTTATATTTTTGAATCTAACACACACAGCCATTTGAGCAAGGAATGTAGTGAATACATTTTGGGTGGATCACCTGCTGAACTAAGCTCAAATTTCTAACCTTTACTATGCGTCAGCAAATATGTGTTCGTCCTGGTAAAACTTTTAAATTGGCAACACCCCCTGTTCAAATTGAAAGTTTTCCACGTGCAACTTTTGATATCCCTCCAATTTAACTGACTTGGCGTTAGCGCTATCTGTTTCTGGTAACCACTTATTGACTCGTGGTATCTTAGCACAGATACGAACCATTATCGTCTGTCGGTGAATGACTGATCACTGTTTTATCGGCATTTAGCTTGGAACAGACCATGTGACAGACTTCACCAAAACAGTACCTCGCAGCCCTGTGCACCGTGCAAGTGTACTGCACAGTGTTAGGTAACATATATTTATACTACACAGCTCCAAGTACCGTAAAGTACTACTGTGCGATAGTATGTGCTATAGAAGCCTACTGCGCATCCTAGCGCACCACCAAACTGAACTGCGCACCTGTAAGCATCTTAGGATAGTACTGCGCAGCGGTATATATATATATATATATCAGAACTCTACTGCGCAGCCATATATACCACCAAACTGTACTACGTATCCATATGTGCCATATAAGCCTACCCAGCATGTACAAGTTTACTGCACATCCGTGAGCGTCGTAAAAGTGTACTGCGCAGCGGCACACATAAATCAGCTCTACTGCGCATCCATAAATACCACCAAACTGTACTGTGTATCCACGTGCATGATAGATGTCTACTGAGCATCCAAAAATGCCCTAGAAGTGCACTGCGCAGCGGTATATGTAGCAGGACTCTACTGCGCACCCATATATACCAACAAACTGTACTGCGCATCCACGCATATAATAGAAGTCTACTGCGCATCTGTGAGTGTCCTAGAAGTGTACTGCGCAGCGGCATACATGGCAGAGCTCTACTGCGCAACCATATAAGCCACCACACTGTTCCGCGCATCCGTGTGTGCCATAGAAGTCTACTGCGCAGCGGTATATGTGACATGACTCCGCTGCGCAGTCATATATATCACCAAACTGTACTGCGCATCCATGTGTATCATATAAGTCTACTGCGCATCCGCCAGTGACCTAGAAGTGTACTGCGCAGCTATATGTGCCATAGAACTCAACTGCGCAGCCCCATTTACAGCCGAACGGCAGTACGCATCCGCATGTGCTATAGAAACCTTACTCCTGTGAAGCACACCGCTAAATGTTGAATAACTCAGCTGCGAGGCCCTATATATCTTTACCCAAATTCGAGAAAGAACGGTCGAATTTTCCAGACGGGGTTATTGCTTTTGAGAATTTATGCATCGAAATATCTACAAGCCTCGATCGTTCGTTCTCGAATTTAGCTAAAGATTACACATCCAATATCGGTGGTTCTAGCAACTTGATGCATGTAGAGCCCCGCGTGCAACGAACCTTGTGGAAACTTCGATCGATCTTTCCAGAATGAAAGCATGTGTTTTCCAGCGCCGTTGGCAACTAGTGTATCGAACCGTCTAGAAGCCACCAATGGATCTTTCCTAGAACAATCACTAGAACTCATATCCTGTATCCATACTTCTTTATGTCTCGAGCCTTCTCGAAGATTCGTTTTATAGAAAATCGACAGAGATCACGTCAACGTTTCCAGAAGGTTCGATTATTTGCCGGAAATACCTAGAATTTGATTCTTGGTTGGCATTTCAGGGACCCATCTCGTTAAGCGAACCATGAATTCGTTACAGCTTTCCAGAAATTTCGATCACTGTTTACCGACCAGCTGGAAAGTTCTAGAAAGTTTCACGAGTAAGAATCTAAGAGGCAATAGGTACCCTCTGATCGAAACTCGTAGAAAAGCAAAATTCTGGTAAGTACTTGGAGAATCCCTGATCCCACATGCGCCCCCCTTTAAAAAGTTTCTTGTGAGTTCGGTCGGTAAAACAGGGAACATCCTTATCGGCCAAGTCAAGAATCTGCGTCAGGGATCTACCTTACCGACCGAGTTACCGACTGTCAGTAACTGGCCAGTGGCGCCATCTGTCGGTGGATGTTGGAACTACGTAGCTACTTCCAAACCGTTACCGACCGAGTTACCGACTGTCGGTAACTGACCAGTGGCGCCATCTGTCGGTGGCAGCTTGAACTACGTAGTGGTGTCCCAGAACCGGCCTAGCTATACTACTGTCTGGTACTAGTCTTCAGCAAGTAGTGTCTCCAGTTCGGTATCTTCGAACTTTTCCTCTCTCCCATCGCCATGCCGATCCGCAAATGACAAGAATTTGCCTCGAAAACTGACATCTTCGATCGAGAATAAATTTCTGATGCAAACAGAAAATTCATTAGTTTGGTAATGTCGTTATGTTTACAAATGTCCAAGCTTACTGTATGAAATTTTTGACCTACCTATTTCAACCAGCATTTACCACTGCAGCCTTCTGTCGAAAAACGGCGGAAGCAAATTTGCGCGCCTAATAGTTTCTTTTGAAAAGTAACTTACCCATCTTTGCAGTTTACATGTTCCACTCTAAAATGGGATTTGATTGGGCAAAGTTGACCTACTCGAACTTCCTTAATTTCATCCGGGGTCAATGGGGTAATCATGCAGCTCTCTATGTTTATTTTTACCCGTCCTTTGGATCCGGTTCGAGGATTATTTCTATATAATCCAGCAAGTATATTATTACTCGCCAATATGGCAAAGACTTCACCATCAAATGTTGATAATACAATTTGTTCTTCGGATGGTACGGGTAAATAGACATTACGCCTGGGGCACAGTTTAATTCGTTCGTTCGTAGGGAAAGTATACCTTCGAAATTCGAATTGCCGGTTCGGATTTTTAGCGGCAGTTAAACGAATGAATTCAAGTTCGCCAAGTCCATATCCATGTGGGTCAGAAGAAGGAAGCCGGGTAGGTGAATCTATATGGCTGGCAGGAGAAGACCGGGACCTTGCACGTTGAGGAGCTTCAGCAGGAGAAAGAGACCCGAGCGGATCCTGTGGTCTGCCAGGAGGAGCAGAAGTGGCAGGAGGATCTTGTATGTCGGAAAAAGAAGATGGACCGCCACGAGGAACACCAGGAATTGGAGCGCCATTAGGCATACATTCAAACTGTGAACTTAACTCTGAAACAAAATACAGACGACTAACTTTTTTGAAAACGAATTTTTTTTTGCTTCAGGAGTAATAATTTACAAAAGTGCCCAGCTAATACTTTCTGCTTTTAGTAACAAGTTTTGTCGATTTAAAACTAGTCTTGTACTGATAGGATTCGATTGAGTTTTGATTAGACTATTATAATATATATTATATATTATGTATTATATTCACCAATAGAAGTAAGAATCACCGTCAGGATGAAGACCACAGTATAGACGATCCTCATTTTTTCCAATCAGAGGTAGAAGTTATTTACGCGTTAATAAGGAACTTGGTTACCTATCCATCTAATTATTATTTTTCTGTTTCATTAGAGTTTAGATCTAGTATCGTCATCGCTGTCTCAATAATTATAGGCGTCAAATTTGTCCTTCTGAGGAAGTAATGTTTATAATTCATAAATCAGTCTAAGGATAGAAGTTTAGTTTTGTCAATAGGGGCCACTTTGGGAGTAGTATGATCGCCTATGTTTTTTATTCTTATCTCTAAAGTAATAAAATTTGAATCGATACATAGAATCTACATTTATTTTCAAAAATAATACTTCAATTCTGGAAAGTATAACTCAATACATATTTAATTAACTAGAATTAATGATTCAATAAATTATTCATCTGGTTTTTTCTCAATTAATTTATAAGTTGCAATATAACATGAAAGTAACACATAATATGTTCAATTTTCAACCAAAAATGATTTCTTGATAAAGTAGTTCAAATATCAATTAAGTAGTTGCATTTATAGGAAGAAAAATGAATTTAAGAGAAAAATTCAATACTGGACATTAAAATCCAAAATTCTCTGAATTTTCAGAATTCCGTAAATTCCTTGGAATCCTTGAATTCCTGGAATTCATTGAATTCCTGAAATTGATTTAATTCCTCGAATTCCATAAATACTTTTATATTTTTGGCTTGGAATTCATCCCGTTTAGATTAAAAATACACCATTTGGTTGAAAATTTAACTAATTGATGAAAGTTTAACTATTTTTAAAAAGTTATATTTTTCGGCGAAAATTCAACTAGTTTAACGTTGAGCTACTTTGTTGAAAGTTAATTCGTAGAGAATCAAACTACTTTTTTTAATTTTGTCTTTTTTGTTGCATTCAACTGCTTTTCAAGCCAAATTAATTTTTTTTTGTTTGTTAAAATATCCACTATTACAGGTTTTATTAACAGTTCACATTTGTGGCTGAAAATGAAATTTCCAGGCTGAAAACCCAATTCGTAGGTAATTCATTTTTGTCTTCCAAACTTGACAATTTTGTAGAAAAGCAAACAATTTAGTTGAAAATTAACCTTTTTCATGAAAATTCATATTTTTTGTAGAAAAAGCAGCTATTTGGCTAAAAATTGAACTATTTTTATAAATGTATTAATTGATACATATTTTTAAAACTTGTTTATCATATAAAGTATTTATCTCTCTTGAAAATTCAACTATTCTGTTGAAAATTGAACTACTTTATCACAGAATAATTTTTTGGCTGAAAATTCGTCCTTTTTGCTAGAATGTCGATGTTTTCTGTTGAAAATTAATTTTTTTTTGTTTTAAATTGTAATAGTTTGTTCAAAAACTGATCCGCCTTGGTATAAAATTCAGACTCTTAGTTGAAAGTTGATCTACTTTATTAATTTTTTTCTATCATTCATCTCTTTGGTTGCAAATTGAACTTTTTGAGTTAATTTCTGATGTTAAATTTTGCCGATTACTTGTCGCATAATTTTTGAAGAAACTGTTAAACAATTTCTGTCCAGTAATCGACAAAATTTAACATTGGAAATTAATTAATTAATGATCCTGGTCGTCAAAATAACTTTTATATTCTACAGTGAACTTTCTTGTTGAAATATTTGTTTTGTTTTAAAAATTGATTGTCTTGAAAAGAAAATTTAACATTTCTATTTTTAATTGGGAATAAATCCTTCACAAGTTAAAAATTAAATATTGTTCGTTAAAAATATATTTTCATGGTTGAGGATTCAAGTATTTGGCATTTAGAGTTTGTCTAGTCTTATTTATTTGATAAAATTCAAATGTTGCTCTCTATTGAAATATATGACGGCTAAAAAAATACTTTTCCAAGACGTATAATTGAGTCTATATTCAGAAGAAAAAATTCATGATAATTTTGTTCATTTACATACTGAAACTTTATGAATAATCAAAATTTATCAAAGCATTATAAAATGATGTCATCTTATTCAGCAAGCAGTGGATGCTGCAAGGTGAGGAATTGTTTAAATGATAAATGTGAGTTGAACGATGGCTCTATTTGCTTTCACATTCATGTGACCGTAAGACGCAATTAATTATTTCTTCATTTTATCTCACTCAAAAATAGAACGTGATCAATATTTTACATGATTCATTTGATAATTTCAAATATTTTATTTGAACGTGCAGAAGTAATAAACAATTAGAAATGTTTCTCAATTCGTATACGGTTCTTTACTATTTTTTATCAACGGGAATTGTTTCTAGATTTAATTGAAGAAACGCAACGTTTTTTATCTTATAATGTATAGAATTCCAAATAACAAAAACAAGAATCCCAGGAATAAATTTGGACAACCACCATGAAATGCTCCTATCATAATAAAAATAAATAAAGAAAAAAACTTCTCTGGACAGCAATGAAAAAGAGGAAAGAAATGAGAAGACATCCAACTAAATCCCCTTCTTCTCTTCTCTTATTTCTTTCGTCTTTTTTATTTTCATTATTATCAAATAACAATAAAAAAAACATTCATAATATTCACCAACGTTCCGGTGCTCATACAGCACCCATTTGAAGGTCAGTTAAATTAAAACTTAAGAATTATAAATTAGATTAAAATAAAATCCAAAATCCCATTAAACGTCCAATACTCAAGATAATGTATAGAATTCATGAAAATAGAAACCAGAATCCAGCGACCAAGTTTGTACAACCATCATAAAATGCTCCTATTATAATTAAAAGAAAAAAACTTTCGCTTGGAAAAAAAATTTCCTCAGACAAAAATAAAGAAGAGAAGAAAACAATGGGTTTAATCTATTTTAAAAAACTTGATTTCTTCTACTTGGTTCTAAAAAAGACTGGTTGCGCAATGCTGAAAGATTGAAGTCTGGGGAATCATGATACATTAAACTTTTATTATTCTGTGTAAATACTAGTTACTTATAACATTTTCAGAAGATTCGAAACATAAACAATATTATAATTTAATTTCACATTTTTTATTGATGTGGAAGATTTTCGTTTAAAACCTCTACTCTATAATTTAAATGGATCGAGCGTCTTGCACCTACTGGAGTTTCCCTAATTTCATCTGGGGTCAAGGAGGTAATCGTGCCGCTTTCCATATTTATTTTTGCCCGCAGTTCACGTTTAGTGCCAGGTCCATGTGTATATATTCCAGCAAGAACATTACTACTCTCGAATATTGCGAAGACGTCACCACTGAATGTTGACATTACAATTTGTTCTTGGATTGGAATGGGCATATAGCGACGAAGATCTGCAATTATTCTTATTGGTTTATCCGCAGGAAAAGTGTATCTCCGAAGTTCGAACACTCGGTGCAGATTTCCTTCACAACGAAGCCGGATAAATTGAAGTTGGTCAAATCCATATCCAAGTACGTTGGAAAACGGAAGCGCTGGATGAGACTTGAACGTGCCAGAAAGACGAGGATCAGCGGAAGAAGATCTTTCCAGAAAATAAGGTAATACGGAAACAAAATTGATTAAAGAATAATTAATGTGCATAAAAAAGTGCAGTTAATAAAATAATTGGGAATACAAAACAGATTTATTGAATTCGAATGGTTTCGAGGGAATCGCAGTGATTTCAGAGTCAATTAAAAGGAATTCAAACACATTGAATAAAATTTAGAAATCTTGAGTAACGATAACTAGTTTGTTTTAGAAAATAACTTACCCATCTTTGTAGTTCACATGCTCTACTCTAAAATGTAATTGAATTGGGCCAATGTGGCCTACTCGAACTTCCTCAGTTTCTTCTGGGGTCAGTGGGGTAATCCTGCCACTCGCCATGTTAATTTTTACTCGCCCTTTACCTCTGGTTTGAGTATTATGTTTATAGATTCCAGCAAGTAAATCATTACTCGTCAATATAGCAAAGACGTCACCATCCGATGTTGATAATACAATTTGTTCTTGGGGTGGCACGGGTGGGAAGTCATTATGCTTCACGTATACTTTAATTCGTCTGTCCGTAGGGAAAGTATATCTGCGAAGTTCAAATTGCCGGTGCGGATTTTTAACGGGTATAAGTCGAATAAATTCAAGTTGGTCAAGTCCATATCCATGTCCGTCAGAAGAAGGAAGCCTGGTAGGTGGATCTAAATCGCTGGCAGGAGAAGACCGGGACCTTGCACGTTTGGGAGTTTCGGCAGGAGAAGGAGACCTGAGCGGAGAACGAGATCTGGCAGGAGAATGAGAATAGGCAGGAGAATTAAAATTGGCAGGAGAATGAGAACTGGAGGAAGGATCCTGTTTGTCGAGAAAAGAAGAAGATGGACTGCCACGAGGAACGCCAGGAATAGGAGCGCCATTAGGCAAACATTCGAACTGTCTACTTAACTCTGCAAGAAGAAACAGACAATTGAATTTTTTTGAAGAACGAAACTTATGCGTCACTAATAATAATTTACGAAAGTACCCAGCTAATACACTCTGTTCGCAGAACCAAATGGCTGCATGGTAATGCTTTTCTTGTTCAAGTGTTGATAGGAATCGTACATTTTGATAAACTCTAGAGATATAGTCCGACTTTACTTTCTTGTTGGTAAGAATTGAAACGGAATTTAATACAAGTCCTGTGTAGATAAGATTTGATACAATTTCAATGAAAAAGTTTTAATGGAAAATTATAACATTTTATATTTACCAATAGAACTAAGAATCACCGTCGAAATAAAAAACACAGTATAAAGGATCCTCATTCTTTGCAATGAGAGGTAAAACTGATTTACATTTTAATAAAGGATTTGGTTACCAGTGTATCTAATTAGCATCTCTCTCTTTTTCTTGGAGAATATACCTGTTATCTTAAGCGCTATCTCAATAACCATAGGCGTCAAACTTGTCCTTCTGAGATATTAATGTTTATATTTCAGAAATCAGTCCAAGGAGAAAGATTTAATTTCTTCAATAGAGGCTACTCTGGCATTGTTATTATCGCCTTCAGTTTTTATTCTTATCTCTAAAGTGATAAACAAAAAAAAGCATAGAAGCTTAATATATTGTCAAGAATAATATTTCAATTCTGGAAAGTATAATTAAACACATTCTGCCAAGAGAAACACCAGCACCGTTGCGTCATTCGATGAGCAAAAATGTTTCTAAATTTGCATAATGTTTCCTAGAATTTTTTTGAGGAAAAGTATTAGTAGGATTTCAGAATTTCAGGGTATTTCCATGTTTTTGCTCGAAAATACATTCAGGAACCACTATAGCACGTGCAAAATGTAATTCATTAGAATTTCTAGAATTAAATTTTTTTGCAAATGAATAGAGCTTCCAGGTCTTTATTTGAATTTTATCACTTTAGCGATAACAATAAAAAATGAAGAAGATAATAATACGGCGCCCTCTGAGCAAACTAAATCTCAGCAGAACAATCTTTACGCCTATAATTTATGACATAGTGATTAAGACAACAAATATAAACTCTGATCAAACACTAGAATATTAACTTGATGCACTGTTATCTAAATGTCACATTGAAGTATGAGTCAGTTTTTTCTATAATTGCGAAATATGAGGATCGTTTATGCTGTGGTCTTTATCTTCAAAGTATTACTTAGTTCTATTGGTGAATATATTACTATGCTGTATTTCCAATCTTAAAAAAGCTAATTCCAGCTAATCTTATTCACACAGGACTTTCACGAAATCTGATGTATCAGAATTTTAGAAGTTTCTGTCAAATAATCTTGTATACTAGTTCTTGTGTAACAATTAATCTCAAGGTAGCTTCGAAGTCCAAGGTTTTTTCTGTTTCTTCTTTCAGAATTAAGTTCACAGTTTGATTGTCTGCCTAATGGCGCTCCCATTCCCGGCGTTCTTCGTGGCGGCCGATCTTCTTCTT
>CAKNXH010063750.1:153912-183263 GCA_932178445.1 Andricus quercusramuli | reverse complement strand
CTATCTAATTCCCCATCTATTTTTCCGTCGCTAGTGAATAGACTACCTAGATATACGTACTTGTCAACTTGTTCTAATCTCACATCATTTAGGACAATGTTGCATATTGTTTTCTCACTTTTTCCCTCAAAAACCATGACTTTCGTTTTATTCACGTTAATTTTGAGGTCCATGTTCTTCATGCTTGTGTTAAGTTTAGTCAACATTCTTTGCAAGTCTTCGACTGATTCTGCCATAACAATCTTGTCATCTGCGAAAGCCAACCCACGTACTTTGACGGTTTCGAGATCTATACCTTTTTCGTTGAAGAGGGCAGTTCTTAGACACTTATCCATGAATATGATAAATAGCCACGAGGACATAACGCATCCTTGTTTCACGCCTTGCATAATATCGAACCAGTCACTCAGTTTCCCATTTACCCTTACACTTGCTTTACTACCCGTATATATTGTTTTTATTGCTTGTAGGAGCCCTCCGTTCACTCCATACTCTTTAAGGACTTCCCAAAGTTTACTTCTATTTACCGTGTCGAAAGCTTTTTCTAGGTCAATAAATGCACAGAAAACTTTCTTTCCTACTCTCAAGCTTTTTTCTGTGATCTGTCTTAGGCTCAATATTTGATCTGTACATGATCTTCCTGGCATAAATCCACTTTGGACTTCCCATATCTTCTCTTCTGTAATTTCCATTACCCTACGAATAAGTATTTTTGAGTATATTTTACTTACGGTACTTAGTAGGCTGATACCTCTGTAATTACTGCAGTTGCTTTTATCTCCCTTTTTATATATTGGTACAATAATCGCCTTTCTCCAATCGTCTGGGACTTCTCCTGTCTCGAAACATAAATTTATCAATTCGCACAACCTGTGAGGTATGTACTCGCCACCGTATTTAAGCATTTCAGCGCTAATACTGTCTAAAGCAGCAGCCTTACCGTTTTTCAAGTTGTTAATTATATCTCTGACCTCAGTGACACTGACTTTTTCAATTGGGTTTTCTAATGCATTATGTTCAATGTCGTAGTTTTGTTGCCCTATATCTTCACCTCCTAATAGTTCTTTAAAAGAATCTTTTAAAGCGTCTACTATCCCGTCTATATCATATAGCATTTCACCTTTGCTGTTTCTCATGCTAAAAAACTCTGTACTTTTACTTCCCTTCATCTCTTTAAATAATAGTTTCATAATTCCCTCAAAGCAGTTTTTTATTTTGTTCTCTTCTTCTGTTCTGGTTTTCTCTTTACTCTCTTTGACTAGACGTTTAATTTTCCTCTTTTTGTGTCTGTAATCATTTTTGAGTCTATTTCTCTCCTCATCGCTAAGACCTGTCATGTTCAACGTTCTTTTGTACGCTTCTTTCTTTTCTTGTTGGGCTGCCGCAATTTCATCGTTCCACCACACATCGCCAGACTTTTTTCCTACCCTCGCCATACCACACACTTCAATCGCAGTTTCAACAATGGTATCCCGCAATAAAGCCCACGCACCTTCTACATCTTTGTTCCTTTCAAGCGACTCCCAAATTGCCTTATCTATGCGTCCGTTTATCTTATTCTGAAAATCTATTCGTAATTCCGGTTTCTGTAAATTTTCGACCTTGATTCGCGTTTGTTTCGTTTGTTTGGTTCTCTTTCTTCTCCACCCCCGCCCTAAGTTCATCCTGGAGACTAAAAGGTAATGATCAGTATTGCATTCGGCCCCCCTCATGACTCTTGTATCTGTAACTAGTTCTCTTAGTCTTTCATCTGCAATAACGAAGTCAATTATACTGCGGTTATTTCCTTTACACCAGGTGTAAGTATGGATCATTTTATGTCGAAACCAGGTATTTGTAATAAATAGGTCCTTCTCTAAGCATAAGCTAACTAATTTTTCCCCGTTATAATTTTTTCTTGTTGGATCCCCAAAATTACCTAGTACCCCTCCTGTATCTGTATCCTGACGTTGGACGCCGACCCATCCGTTCATATCTCCTAACAAAATTATTCTTTCACCTTGGTCGCAAGTACTTATTGTATCATTTAAAGTGTCCCAGAAGGCGTCCTTAACTTCCCTCGAATCGCTATCAACTGGTGCGTAGCACGCTATGATAAATAATCTTCTGATTCCTACCTTCATTCTAGCCCATAGCAGTCTGGGTGATACAAAATTATGCTCTATGAGATGCTGTCTTGCTTTTTCATTCATAATTAAACCGACCCCTTGACTACGATGTGATTCGCTATCTACTCCTGACCATATTTCACAACCGCCTTCCAACACCCCATTTTCTATTTTTATAAATTCGCGACCCTTTTTCTTCGTCTCAGGTACACAAAGAATGTCTAGTTTCCTTACGTGCATAGTTTCTCGTAGTTCTCTTATCTTAAGATCATTCACTCCTCTAGCATTCCAAACACCCAGTCTCCATTCATCGCCCGAAACACGACCTTTACGTTTACCGTGTGCATGCCTTTGGTCAATCCGAGTTTCAGTCCTTTCCGAGGCTACTTTATTGTTTGTATTATTCATGTTTAGATTGTACTCCCAACTATCACCTGTATGCGCGAGATTTGTTTTGCGAGTCGAAATCATGTCCGAATTAAGCAGTGATTTGTCTCATGGTGGAGTCAATCTGTAACGTCAGTCCCACCAAAACTTCTGTTACTGGGGGAGGGGGGCGGGGGGATAAGGACATGAGAAAGGAAGCCGAGAGTCTCAATAGGTGGGTGATTTATGCTGATAAGGTCACCAGCCTTAAGCAGCGTTCTATTAGATAGGAGTTGATATGTTCCCGTTTGCCGATTGCCGGCCGACCTTTAAAACACGAGCCAATAACTCTAGATAATTCCATTTCTTGTCTATTTCTTAATGTCACTTCAATTACGCGGTTATAAAATCTTTTATTGAATAAATCTGCACACATAAAAAGAGTTTATAGAAAAATAATGAAAATTTTTGAAACTTCTTTTAAAATGTTTTGAAACTTTTCTTTTAAAAATTCTTTCCCTATTTTCAAATAAACGACTTACTTCTGAGAGTACTTCAAAACGACTGATTTTGAGAACAAAGGGGCGAACTTGAGAGAGTCAAATAACACATGCGTTTCATTCCCTCTCTTTCCTTTTTTTTTTTTTGATCACATAAAATCTAAACTAGACTTACGCTAATTTTCAAACAAAATGGATCACTTCTTAACACCTATATACGTAAATATTTATACATTTTAAGCCAAATAATTGAAACTTCAAATCTTTAGCTGGAAATTAAATATGCAACCAAAAAACAATGATTTTTCAACAGAATAGATAAGTATTTCACCAAAGAGATGAATTTTCAACTCAAATGGAGAATCTTCGAACAAAAAAAAAATGTATTTTCTACGAAGCAGATTAATTTGTAAACAAAAGTGATGAATTCTAAAAAAAATGAAATAATTGGTATTTTATTCCAAACGCATTTTAATTTTTAATAAAAAAGAAAAGAAGTCTACTGAAAAAGAAGAACTGTTAACAAAACAGTAGAATCCTCAACTAAAAAGAAGAATTTTCAACAAAACAATTAACTTTTTGAACAAAAAGGATACTTTTTAACAACATTGTGTATTTTTAACAAAAGAGGGTAATTCTCAACCCAAAAAGACGGATTGTCAACAAAACAGCTGAACAATGAACTTTCACCAAAAAGATTAGTTCTTCACACATTAAATTAATTTGTAACCAAAACATTTAATTTCAAAAAATAAAAAGATTTTTCACCTTGAAGAATAAATAATCGTCTACCGAAATGCACGAATTCAGTAGAAATACATGAATTGTCAACGAAATAATTAAACTTTCAACCAGAAATAATGAATTTCCACCAAGAAGATTAATTTTTTACAAATTAGATTAATTTAAAAAAAAAATGAATTTTCAACAACAAAAATAAAAATTGAAATTCAAGAATTCTGTGTCAGACTAAAATCAAATTCAAAATCTCATTTAACGTCCAATAATCAAGTCAATATATAGAATTCCTGAAAATAAAACAAGAATTTTTGACCAAGCAGTTGAGTTTTTCAATAAAGACCAATGTTAATCTAAACAGTTGTATTTTAAACTAGAAAAGATCAGTTTCAAAGAAAAAAAAAACTTTCATTTCTAATTTTGAAAATCAATTCTAAGATAAAATCAAATATTTAATAAAATAGTCCAGTTTTCAATCATGAAGATAATTTTTTAACTAAAATACATAATCATTATCCGGAATAAATAAGTATACAGTTAGAAAAATCTTCAACCAAGAAAGAACAATTTTTTAACAGTATAGTTAAGTTTTCAAGAAAAGAAAAGATTTTTTCACTGAAACTAAAAAACAAAAAATAAATTTTTAATAAAGTATGACTAAAGTAGTAATTTATTTTTCGAGAAAACGATACATTTTGACGGAACACATGAATTTATAACCAACTATTTGAAATTTTTACTGAAAAAGATAATTTGTTTACTGAGAAGAATAATCGTCTACCGAAATACACGAATTAAAAAAAAAACATGAATTTTCAACCAAATAATTAAACTTTTAACCATGAACAATGAATTTCTACCTAAAAGATTAATTTCTTACAAATTAGATACATTTCCAACCAAACAGTTGAATTTTTAACCAAAAGAATAAAATTTTTACCGAGAAGAATGATTGTCTTCCGAAATACACGAATTAAAAAGAAATACATAAATTTTTAACTAAGCCGTTGAATTTCCCACTGAAGATCAGTTTCCAAACAGCAAAAAAAGACTCTCATTTCCAAATTTGAAAATCAATTAATCATGAGATAAAATGAATTATTCAATAAAATAGTCCAGTTTTCAATCATGGAGATAATTTTATTATAAAAATACCGAATCATCATCTGGAATAGCTGAATATACAGTTTAAAAAATCTTAATAAAAAAACACGATTTTTTAATAAAATAGTTAAGTTTTCAGCGAAAGAGAAGATTCTTCTACCAAAACTAAAAAACACAAAATAAATTTTTAATAAAGTAGTACTCGTGAAACTTTTAACCAGGTAGTGGAATTTTGAACCAAGAAGATTTATTTTCTGAGAAAACGACATATTTTAAAGAAACATATGAATCTTTAACCAACTAGTTAAATTTCCAACTGAAAGAGATAAATTTTCAATAAAAAATGTATGAGTTAAATTTTCAGCTGAAAAAATTCATTTCAAAGCAAAAAGGAGAAGGAATTTTTAATCAAATTTTGAACCAAACTATTTTCAACTGAAATAAAAAAGTCTTCGACCGGAAAAACAAAATTTCAACAATACAGTTCAATTTCCAACCGAAGAAATTAATTTTCTGACATTATAGTTCAATTTTCAATCAAGAGACCAATTTTCAATACAACAGTTCCATTTTTTAACGAAAAAGTGTCTCCTTTACAAAGTGGTTCCAAGCGCTACAAGGTAAATCAATTTTCAACCAAAGAGCTGAATTTTCAACAAAACACATGAATTTTCAACAAAAAACATGAGTTTTCAACGCAGAAGATCAACCTTCTCTCGAAAAAGACAAATTTGCAACAAATTGCATGAGTTACAATTAAAAAAGATCTGGATCACAAGTTCATAACTTGGATTACCTAAATTACTTAAAAGTAACTGAATAACAAGTGCATTATTCCAAACTATCTGAATTACAAGTGGATCACTCTGGAAAACACCTGCTAACAAGTATCGGATAACCGAGCTGTCCAGCAGATTATTAGAATAGTTTCACCCTAGCTAAAAAATGAAAGTAGTAGCCAAGAGTGTTGATGTAAAATGAAATAATCATGAACTCTGCGAATAATATTTTAATAAACAAATTAGAGGTCAACCACGAGTTACGTAAGGTGATTCTCTGGAATGTTTAACCTACTCTTTCTTCCATGTAAGATATTGAGAAATTTTCTTCGGTTCTCCCAAAATCTTACTAAAATTTTATGAACATGGAATCTTAGTGAAATCTATTGAAAAAAATAAAAATTGTTAATAATAATGAGGATTTAGGCGAGACCAGGATAAGATGAGCATAGTTATTATTTTACTGAAATATTTGCAATCTATTATAGTGTCTGTAGGGCAATTAATTGATAAAATTTAAAGCAAAAGCAGGAATCGAAAAAATCGTTTGACATATATCAAATTTATTCAAATTGAATAGTATCAATTATTTATGTTGCTCTTGTATTGAAAGTGAATCAATAATTAATTATTCTGAAATATCGGGATACATTTCATAGCAACTCGGTCTATGATTGAAGGTAATTGAGATTCTGATGGTCAGTTGTGCATTTTACCAGCATTAGTAAACTTTCCTGTTTCTGAATTCATTGTTTACTGAGTAACTTCAAATTAAACATTTTATTATTGCAGATAAAACATACCTTCAGCCTAAACTGAGGTTTGTTACGGCAACAGATGTTTTTTATGGAAGATGATTCTTTTCTTTTAACAAAGACATGGAACACTGCTTTGTGAATTTGACTATGAACAGTTCGTAAATAAGAAAGCCAAGGATATTGAGATCGTAAAGATAGTCGAAAAAATGAGAGAATTATTAATTGATAGGCCGGTATGAACATACTGTTGGTAAATTTTCGAAAATTCGTTATTGAAAGCAGAGCCTTCCGGCGGGATGGGGTCAACTTTGCACGTAGCAACTTTGCACGTGCCCAACTGTGCACGTCGATGGCCAGACGGACAACTGTGCACGTCGTTGGTCAGACGGACAACTGTGCACGTGCCAACTGTGCACGTGCCATCTGTGCACGTGCACAGTTGTCCAAGTACCAACTGTGCACGTGCACAGTTATCCGTGCACAGTTGTCACTTGGACAACTGTGCACGTGCACAGATGGTACTTGGACAACTGTACACGTCGAAATTAGGACGTGCACAGATGGACTCCTGTGCACTTTAACGTGCACAGATGTCACTTGCCCAACTGTGCACATGCACAGATGTCACTCGCCCAACTGTGCACGTGCACAGATGTCCCTTGTCAAACTGTGCACGTGCACAGATGTCCCTTGCCCAACTTTGCACGTTCATCTCCTTACGTAAGGGTTTATATGAGGGTGAACCTTTGTATCTATATATAATAAATTTTTAGCAGTAAAAATTATTCAATCCTGGTGGAATGGAGCGTATTAACTTTCCTAATGTTATTTTGAAAATATTTCAAATATTATTTTTAATAAATTATCTTTTTAAATTATTAAAAATATATGAAAATCTCTCTTTGTTCGACCTGAATGCCTTCAATTCGCTGAATTCCTTGCTTTCTCTGAATCCCTTGAATTCTTTGAATCCCTTGAATTCTCTGAATTCCTTGAAATCTGTGAATTCTTCGAATTTTCTGAACTCTTTGAATTCTCTGAATTTCTTGAACTCTCTGAATTACTTAAATTCTCTGAATTTCTTGAATTCTCCGAATTCCTTGAATTCTCTGTATTCTTTGAATTCTCCGAATTCCTCGGATTCTCTGAATTCTCTGAATTCTCTGAATTCTCTGAATTCTCTGAATCCTTGAATTCTCTGAATTCCTTGTATTCTCTGAATCCTTGAATTCACTGCATTCTTCGAATTTTCGGAACTCTCAGAATTCTTTGAATTTTCTGAATTCTTTGAATTCTCTGAATTGTTTGACTTCTCTGAATCCTTGAACTCTCTGAATTCCTTGAATTCTGTGAATTCTTCGGATTCTCTGAATTCTCTGAATTCCTTGAATTCTCTGAATTCGTTTAATTCTCTGAATTCCTTCAATTCTCTGAATTCCTTGAATTCCTTTAATTCTCTGAATTCCTTGAATTCGTTAAATTTGAAGAATTCTGTGAATTTCTCGAATTCGTTAAATTTTTTTAATTCTCTGAGTTCCGTGAATTTGTTGAATTTGTTGAATTCTTTGAATTCTCTAAATTCCTTGAGTTCGTTGAGTTTCTTCAATTCGCTGAATGCCTCTAATTTGCTAAATGCATTGCTTTCTCTGAATTCCTTGAATTTGTTAAATTTGTTGAATTCGATAAATTTGTTGAATTCTCTGCATTCCTTGAATTTGTTGAATTCGTTGAATTCCTCGAATTCGCGGAATGCCTTCAAGTTTGCTGAATGTCTAGAATTCTCTGAATTCCTTAAATTCTCGAAATTCCCTGAATTACCTGAATAACCTGAATTCTCTGAAATTCCTTGATTCTCTTAATTCCCTGAATTCTATTAATTCGTTGAATTCGTCGAATTCTCTGAATTCCTTGAGTTCGCTGAATTCTTCGAATTAGCCTAATGCCTTCAATTTGCTGAATGCCTTGCTTTCTCTGAATACCTTGAATTCTCTGAATACCTTGAATTTTCTAAATTTCTTGTATCCTTTGAATTCTTTGAATCCCTTGAATTCTCATAATTTCTCGAATTCTTTCAATTCTCTGAATTCCTTGAGTTTGTTGCATTTCTTGGATTCGCTAAATGCCTTCAATTTGCTGAATACTTCGAATTCTCCGAATCCCTTGAATTCTCTGAATGCAAGAAATTCTCTGAATTCTTCGAACTCTCTGAATTACTTAAATCCTCTGAATTCCCTGAATTCTCTGCATTCCCTGGATTCATCGAATTCTCTGAATTACTTAAGTTTGTTGAATTCCTTCAATTCGCTGAATGCCTCCAATTTGCTGAATGCCTTGCTTTATCTAAATCACTTGAATTCTGTGAATTCTTCGAATTTTCTGAATTCTTTTAATTCTCTGAATTCCTTGAACTCTCTGGATTACTTAAGTACAACACTTATGTAAGCACATAAACGTGCACAGTTGGGCAAGTGACTTCTGTGCACGTGCACAGTTGGGAAAGTGACATCTGTGCACGTGCACAGTTGTGCAAGTGACATCTGTGCACGTGCACAGTTTGGCAAGGGAAATCTGTGCACGTGCACAGTTGGGCAAGTGACATCTGTGCACGTGCACAGTTATGAAAGTGACATCTGTGCACGGTAAAGTGCACAAGAGTCTATCTGTGCACGTCTAAATTTCGGCGTGCACAGTTGTCCAAGTACCATCTGTGCACGTGCACAGTCGTCCAAGTGACAACTGTGCACGTCTAAATTTCGACGTGCACAGTTGTCCAAGTACCATCTGTGCACGTGCACAGTTGTCCAAGTGACAACTGTGCACGTCTAAATTTCGACGTGCACAGTTGTCCAAGTACCATCTGTGCACGTGCACAGTTGTCCAAATGACAACTGTACACGTCGAAATTTCGACGTGCACAGATGGGCTCCTGTGGTCTTGGACGTGCACAGATGACGTGCACAGTTGTCCGTCCTGCCATCGACGTGCACAGTTGGGCACGTGGAAAGTTGCTACGTGCAAAGTTGTCCGTCACCCCCTTCCGGCATGGGGTTTAAAATTTAAATCAATGAGTAGGAATCCAAACGATCGTTTCACATATATTGAAATTATTCTAATTCGATAGTATCGTTGGTTAATGTTGCTTTTGTTTCGAGAGTGGATTAATAATAATTGTCCATTCACACGTATCTGGTTCCATTTTATTTATTGCAACTCATTCTTTAATAAAGGTAATTGAGATTCTGATGGTTAGCTACGAATTTTACAACGTTTAGTGAACTTTACTTAAATTATTGTTTTTGCGGGTAACTTCAAATTTAATATTTGTACATTGCATATATGTAAGAAACGTCTAGCCTACACTAAGGTTTGTTGAGGAAACACATGTTTTCTTATGGAAGATTGTGGAGGAAGATTCTTCTCTTTTATCACAGATATGGAAAGTTATTTCGTGAATTGAACATTAATCAGTTTGTGAAAAGAAAAAAATGTAAAAATCGTAAAATCGTAAAGATAGTATAGAATAATAAGAAAACTAATAACTCACGGAGCAGTATGAAGATACCGTTGGGACATTTTCGGTCAAAAGCAGACCCTTCCGGCGTATTTTTCACTCTTATATGGCAAGGAAGTAATAAAATTTGAAGTAAGAATCAGGAATTGAAAGGCTTATTTAACATACACCGAATTTATTCCAAATGAGTAGTATCGATGGCTTATGTTTCTTTTGTATCAAGAGTGAATTTATAATTTTCCATTCAAAGATATCAAGGTACATTTTACGTTACTGTGTAACTTCAAATTGAAAATTTCGTCATTGCAGATATAACAAACTCCTAACCTACACTACGGTTTGTTAAGAAAACAAATGTTTTTTATGGAGGATGACGGAGAATTATTCTTTTATTTGGTCAAAGATATGGAACACTGCTTCGTGAATTGAACTTTAAACAGTTTGTAAATAAAAAAGCCAAAGATATAAAGATCGTAAAATCGTAAAGATAGTATAAAATAATGAGAAAATTATTCATTGATGGGTTGCTGGTAAGAACATACCGTTGGGACATTCTCGAAAATTCGTGATTCGGAGCGGACGGCGTGGCGTGGGTTTTGCTCTTATGGGGCAACAGAGTGATAAAATTGAAAGCAAGAAGCAGGAATCGAAATTCTCGTTTTACATATATCCATATATAACCTTGTGCATGGAAAAACAAAAGCTTGGGGGGAAAACGAGCGGTCGTGAGCGCGATGTCGCGATAAAATACATTTTTTCCGGAGAATTCACCTTTAGCGACGATTAAGGCCGCCTTTCCTTTATAAATCCCGGTCAGAGTCATTGGAAATAAAAGGTACCCTCTTTTCCACGATCTCGACAGTCACCGTCATTAATGTCCCATACCGTACCTGGTAAAAGTTACGAAGTACCCGGGTAGGTACCTGGTACATACCCGGTCCTTCGATAGAGGTGAGCGATACTTGAACGGAATTCAAATGAGACGCGTGTCCCGGGACAATGCATTCTTGTTTCGATCGAGTCACGAATCTAAGAATCGAAAGGATGAGCTTGATATACGTCAAACCATCCGAATCAGAGTCACTTTTCCGATCGTTCTGAACAAGTTAACAATTTTTTTGAAAAAACACGTGCCCATGACTTTGAGCTGGTTTTTCTGACGAAAATCTATATGTATGAAACTGAATGTTTGTACCTATATTGGAACAACAACTTTTAGGTTGCTATAAATTGGCTCTGCGAATTATTTCATGATACTTCACATCAAAGTAGTTGAATTTTCAACTAAAAATGATCAATTTTCGAACATACAGTTAAGTTTTCAACTAAAAGAGATAAATTTTCTAACATGCTGTTGAATTTTCAACAACAAAAGAACGAATTTTCAATAAAATGGTTGAATTTTTCACCAGAGAGGTGAAATTTGAACTCAAATGATGAATATTCAACTGAAAAAGTTTGAGAATTAGTGGAAAAATAAATTTATAAACAAAAAACACTGATTTTTCAACAGGAGAGTTAAATTTCAATCCCAAAAGGATATATTAAAACGGAGTAGTTGAATTTTCAACTGAAAAAGATTAATTTCCAATCATGCAGTTGAATTTTCAACTAACAGAGATACATTTTCTACTATATTGTTGAATTTTCAACAACAACAAAAAAAGAATTTTCAACAAAATAGTTAGATTCTTAGTTAGCTCTTAGTTAGTTAGTTCGAAAATGAATTTTCAAACAAAGAACAGTGCTTTTTCAACAAAAGATTACAATTTTTAACCAAAAAGGATACTTTTTCACGAAATCCTTCAATTTTCCGTAAATTAGATTAATTTTCATTTAATAGTTGAATTTTCTACTGAAAAAGATAAATTTCAACCAAAAATGTAATATACTTTGAATTTGTAAAATTTTTTTTTTGCGGATATCAATTTCAACAATATAGTTAGATATCCAACCAAGCAGATGAATTTACATCAAGCTGATGCATATCCAGTCGAAAAATGAATTTTCAACCAAGCAGTTTAACTTCCGAACAGGTATTTACATTTTCAACCAAGGAGATTGATTTTCTACCAAAAAAAGAAATTTTATCAAAATACATGGAGTTTCAACCAAATAGTTGAATGCTCATTCAAATAGTTCAATTTTTAACTGAAGAAGATAAATTTACAATAATGAATTGAATAGTTAAATTTTCTGTATAAAAATAGAAATACAATAATAATTTTCCACAAAAAGGATGAATGTTTAACTGAAAAATATTGCTATAGAAAAGACGATTTTTTAACAAAATAATTAACTTTTCAACCAGAAAACAACGCAATTTCAATGAAATACAGGGATTTTCTACTAACGTGTAGAAATTTTCACCAAAACTGAAATTGGTAAATTTTCAATGGAAAAATTAGTTTTAACCAGAAAAAAAATCGAATTCGTAAAAAAAGGGATAAATTTTTAGCCAAACGATTTGAAAATAAAATGAAGAATCTTCAACCAGAAAACTGATTTTTTAACAAAGTATTTCAACCAAGTTGTTGAATTTTCAATCAAAAAAGGATAAAGTGTCCAGAAAAAATCTAATAGTTAAATTTTTAATTGAAAAATAAACTTTCAAATTAAAAACATGAATTTCCAAAAATGTACTCAAATTTTTTACCAAAATAGTTGAACATTCAACAAAAAATTATAAATTTTCAAATAAGTAGATTAATTTTGACTGAAAAAGGTGAATTTTCAACAAAAAATGAATTTTCAAATAATGAATATTAATTCCTTGCCAAACGTAGAAAATTTAAATTTGCATTCAAGAAAATTAATTTTCAACTAAAAACCCAGATTTTTTAAAGCGAATAGTTTAAAAATATTTGGATTAGGCACTATGTAAATTATTCTGCATTAATTGGATTACACTTCATTACAAGTGGATTACCGTGGATTACAGGTAGATTGCGCTGATTTACAAGTAGATTAATTGAATTACCAGATTTGCTGGAAATTATCCAGCAGATTATAACTGGATTACTCGGAATGATCCATATTACCCTGGATTATCAGTGAATTGTTTTGGATTACAGTTGAATACTTGCATTTCTAGCCCGAATAACCGATTAGTCCAGGTCACGTCATCGAGGTGGTCTTATTAAATCAAATTTCGATTCATACACCAGATAAAACTGCCCGTGTCGACAGGTGGATTCTTTTCTCTTGGTTCTCTTCGACATAAGAAGAGCGTATCTGATAAAATTTATCTTAACCTTGTAGGCCTCCAGTCCACCTTACGGGGATCCCCGGCTAATCCAACGTCGAATTTCATTTTAGCGAGACGATCTGACCAATCATCGGACCCACCTCATTTTATCGCACCAGTGCGTCTCGCGAATCGCGAATTAACATCTCCGCAGCATCTTTGTTTCCACGCGATCTTAACTTCCCGGTCTCGATTACGATTCGACCAGACGTGGATTAAATTGATGGTAATTATAGATTGGATTTGTCTGCGATTTAGCGATCGGCTGGTCTTTAGCGGTATTGAGATTCTCTACTATGCAGTTGTTTCACATTTTTCTCGAATTAGAGGAAGAAAGATCGCGAAGAATGTTTCCGAAGAGAAAGTCTCTAATTACTTACTCACGCACAGTAATCGTTGGGTAAGATCGAGTCGGTATTTTTTAATGAGAAAACAATTTTAATTAACTTCGAAATGAAAAGAATGACTGCATTTTTGGAAATGGATTAGACTTTATTGAATTTAGATTTTGCCACATGTATTCATATATAGGATACTGTAGAACTTTTATATTTATTAGAAATTAATGGTTTATTTTAAGGGTTTTGTAGCCCTGGATAGAAACCCTTACAGTTTTGTTCGGGTGTCCGTCCATCCATACTAGAGTGGGACAAAAAAAGTTTTTCGGGACAAATTAGTCCAGAACTTAGCTTTTAAAATCCACCCATTAGAAATAATATTCAGCAAGCTACAACATTTAAAATTTTATTCTTTTTTTCATATTCACAAACTAATCATGGAAAATGATACTGAAAGTTGAAAAGTACTTCAAAACTAGATTTTTTAATTTCTTTGTCTGAAGTATGTCCGAAAATAATGTTTATTCACCAGTTTTTTCAAGGCCAGAGTGATTCTTAATCTTATAAACAAATTTAATAAACTAATAAATATCTCCGCCATTCCGCGCAATAAAAACTTTATTCATTCAACAAAATTGATCAGAAATTTGTTCAGAAGAGATAATACGAATGATTTTTTTAATACCTGCTAACAATTGTTAATTGTGTAATGAAATTCAATAAACAAATACCTGTCAACAAATGCATGCTTTTTTCAGAAAATTGACTGCCAGTGACTCAGGAAGGGCCTTATTTATTATGAGACATTATCAGGCGACAACACTTTTGATTTATTTATCATTAATTATTATTATTATTATTAAACCATTAGACTTCGTTTTTTTCAACGGAATAGACTCTAAGTGACTTAAAAAACCATTACCTTATGATAATTTTCCGACCAATAGCAATGGCTAGTTTTATAAACATTTTTATAAGCAAATCCACAACTTGACTACTTTTCAACAAATAAAGGTAGCTTTTTTTACAGAATCGATTGCCAATGACTCCCAAAGTCTTTTGAAAAGTTTAAAAACATTGATTCCATTGAAAAAACAAAATCTGCCATTAAAATTGTAATATTTTTATATCATAAAATTTATGTAAACATAGAACAAATATTGTCACCGGACAAAGTCTTCTAAAAAATAACATATTTTCTGAGTCTATTTCGTAACAAAAAACAACATTCATTTGTTGACAAGTAGTCAATTTGTAAATTTGTTTCCAAAATTGTTTATAAAATGAACCATTATCATCAGTTGATAAATTATCATTAGGGAGGGATTTTGATAAGTTTTTGTAAAAATTTATTTCGTCAAAAAATTGCCAGTTGTAAATTGACGGACATCTATATTTTTTATTAAATTTATTTGAACAATTAACAAATGTTATCAGGTGTAGAAGAATTGTGCATATAATTCGTCATGGACAAATTGTGTATTAATTTTGTTAGAGCAACGAAATGTTTACACCGTAAAATGGCTAAGATATGCATTTTTTAACGAAATTTGTGTATAAAATCAACAATTTTCCTGAATTTTTCAGGAGGTTGTTTCCTGGTTTACCCGAATTGGTTAAGTGTAGAACAAATATTTCCAGTAAACCTACACACTTCGTTTTTCAGAATGAAAAACTAAGCACTGTTTTTACATATAGCCTGAAAAATCGAAAAGTAAATTCTCCAAGTATTTTTAATCTTAGAGCAGCTCTTTCATTCGTAAGTTTATTATATAAAAATGAGATTTTTGTTTAAAATGTTCTAACCTTCTAGCTATTATTTATAAGAAATATCTCCAATAATATCATGATTTACATAATTATAAATGGTTGCAAAAAAAATTCGATTTTCCATTGAAAAAATATATAAAGAATATCAGCCTTGTTTTTTAATTTGAAACAAAAATCTTCGAAATCATTTCAAAATTGTTAGTGAGGGTAAGTGAGGAGAAGTGAGTGAAGGTGAAGTAAGGGTTGTGACGGGATCTTTTGGTATTGAGGGGAAGTAGGGATGGGTGAGGGGCCATATGTGAAATGATGGAAGGTGAATTAGGAAAGTGGTAAGAAGTGAGATAAGCGAAGTAGTGGGAATGATGACTGGGAAAGTGAAGGAAGGAAAAGTAGGAGAAGTAGTGAAGGTGATGTAGTAGAAATGATGGCGAGCAGAACGTGAGGGGAGGACAAATATGGAAAGTTATGGAAAGTGTAGTAGAGACGCCGGAAGAAATGAGGACAGAGTAGTAGGGGAAATGTTGAAAATGTGAAGTGGTGAAGGGGTTGTTGTGGAACTGTGGGAAAGCAAGGGTGAGGAGAGAAGAAATGTGAGGAGTGATGTAAGGTGAATCAGAAATGTGAGAATTTAGGGGAGGGAATTAAGGAAAGTGAAGGCTGGGAAACTGAGGATATGTGAAGTAGAGGGTTTAGTGAAGGGTAAGTTGAGTAAGTAAAGGAAAGTCGAGAGTTAGGGGAGGTGAAATATAGGAAGTGATGGAATGTGAAGTAGGGAAGGGAGAAGATGTGATGGAATGTAAAGTAGGGTAAGTGAGGATGAGTAGGGGAGCGTGAGTGAAGTGACGGGAGGAGAATTATAGGAGGGAAAAGTAGGGCAATCGTGACAATATGAAGGGGGAACTGAGGATAGGGTTAGTACGGTAAGGGTGAGTAAGTGAGAGGAAGGATAGCAGGAGAGGGAAAGCATGAAAGGGAGACTTGAACGATTTAATAAACGCCTTAATAGTCTACGAAACAATTTTTTGTGAGCTTGCAGCGTTTACTTCGACTATTTATTAGTTATCACTTTGGTCACAGCAGAACATTATCAATACTACGTTAATTTACTCATTTGTTCACAAAATTATTATAGCGTTCAAATAAGTTAGAAAGGAGTGATGAAATCTTGTCAATACATAACGTATGTTCCTTCACGGCAAAAATAAATAATTCTCATTAGAGTATACTAGTTATCCCATTTCGCGTCTGAATAAACAAGCAATTTATTTTTTACCCTTGGTTAACATTCAAAAAGTTTCAGTTGGATATCCATGATTTACCCTATTAGCATACTTCTCCTAACAAAATAATCAAGCGATCTAATTTTCCGTGGAATAATTGAAATCTCAAGAACCATTTAGTCAGCATACGTTCAATACCAATTTAAATCTACCACCCGTTTACAATCCAGCTCCAGATCGATAGTCTCTTAAAGCGATAAGAAGAACACGTGACTCGAAATGTGCACCAAGGACGGAATGCGGGTGGAGGCGTGATCGCAACCGATCGTGATTGTATGGAGAGCGATCCTCGATGCATTTAAATCGCCTCGTTTGCCTATGGACGATCTTGCAAAGTTCCTTCTCGGTCATCATTTTCGGAATGGTAAGCTTCGGGTAACTTCCTGGACCACCTTGTCGATGAGCCTACAAAAATTGAAAGGTAAGTGAGACAGAGAATAAGAAAAAGAGGAGTTACAAAAATGGAGGGAGGAAGAAACCGGAGAGAGACCGAGAGAAACACAGTGGAAAGGTGACGTTGACAAAACAGGTCGGCAATTTACGAATCTCCAACGAGCGACATACGATAGCCGATTTTTTTTATTAGCGCAAAGGTAGAAAGTGCATTCTCGAAGAAATGAAAAATGTATGCATCATCATATCTTCTTTGTATATGGGGTTGTGAAGTGCTCTGACCATTAAAAGGTACAATCTCAATTAAAATTTAAAAATGATTTTATCTCATTTGCTGATTTTTCGTACAGGGTGTATTGAGTGTGCATCTTGCCTACACTCTTAATTTCGAGGGAAATATCTGTTATTTAATTTTTGTATAAGAGAACTGACACAATTTGAACTTGCCTTTGAGGATTTAAGATTTTATTTTCAGATTTCCCAAACAATTTTTTGATTATTCCATCAAGCAAGCTATCTTGTATTTGAAGTACACGGAGCGACTCTAGAATAACTGCGATCTGCATTTGTCCCGCAAGTTCGTCAAATCATGTCAAAATTCACACAACAATTTCTGATCTTTTTCACACTTTCAAAGAAATAAGAAGAATAAAATCAATGCCAAAAACTGAGAGTATCTTAATTTATGAAGCTCATAGCTGTCAGTTCCAGTAAAAAAATTTGGTATCGGTACCCACAATAAGATGTCTGGAAAAATTGTTAATGATTCAGGTTTCATTTTAAAAGAATAATTTCAACATTTCAGTTCATATCACAGCGGATCTAGAGACATTTTTTTCACAACATATAAAATTAATGAGCAGTATTCAAGAAATATTTATTGTAGACCATGTAGACAGAAAACATCAACATCAAATTACTTGCTACAATTTGTCTGGTCAAGACTATAACATCAAATAAATATGATATCAAAATATGTTAAAAGAGAAACTGAAAGGTTTTGAGAAACGTCTTTCAATTCTTCAGGCAATTAACAAATTTGAAATAAGCTATGCATCCCCATGTGAAAAAATTTTGGTATGTGATTGATCTATAAAAGCATCTGGGAAATCGTATGGGAGTGATTTCTCAGATAGTATAGTAAAAGCATGGCTAATGAGACGATCCCATCCTCACACACTTGATTTATGTTTGAATGAAGTATAATGGATGTATGTCTCAAATATAGCTAGAGTGTAACAATGTATGGTTGAAGTATAGGGAAAGTATTTTTAAATTATACCTGAGAAGTATAGCTTCAGTATAACTGAAGTATAGAGGAAGTATAGCTGATCTTCAGTCAAAGTATCACTAAATTAGGTCTATAAGTAGAGCTCAAGTACGTAGATTATGTCTAAAGTATGAGAAAAGTATGGCTATTGTAGATGTAGCCGTATTATGGCTGATTATCTGGAATATGTGAAAATAGAGATCCAGAATCATGATTTTCTCAATGTCAAAAAATATTGCTTGTAAATTCGGAAATAAGTAAAATGTTAATTGTAACATAAATTGTTTAACTTCGTATTATAAGAAATTTAACACTAAACATTTCGTCCAAGTAACAATTTTATAAAACCTTATTTTGCTATTAATATTATGTTTAGGAATACAAAATTCTGGATATCTTACCAATATATGTACATGGCATAAGAATCGTACAATTTGCCCATTGTATATCCGTTGGATATTGTATGTCTTTACGAACAATATTCAATACATATTTACCTCACGAAATCACATTAATCGTGAACTCTTAAAATTTTGGGACGAGCTGTCATTCAATACATTATTTTTTATCCCGTTGCTAGTGTATCTTGAAGAACAAATTAGTGCAATTCTGTGTCTGATACAAAACATTAAAATGAAAATATTTTTATTCCGTAATTAATTCAAAATATTTAAAATAAGTTTAGATTTTTGAATATTTCGAAAACAAAGCTGTTTTGAATTTTTAATGACTTCAAGAAAATAACAAATTTTCTTAGGATTCATGGGAAAATTTTAAAGAAGTTTTTATTTCCTGAAATGAAATTTTGAATGAATTCTTATGATTTCAAAAAAAAAATATACATATAAGAGATTTTGAGATAATTTTTTTCATTCGAAAAGATTTTCCGTAATCTTAGGGAACACGAATTATTTTTAAATATATCTGAAAAATTTTGAAAAAATTCCAAAATAATTGAAAATTTAAAATAAATTCAAAAACTTCTGAACCAAATGTAGATTTTTGAAGATTTTTAAATGAAATTTTTAACCTTTTTTTCTTTGAAAGCCATGAAGATAATAAGAAAAAATGGTAATAATTCTGGGAAAATTAAAAATTATTTTTTATTACAAATAATTGACTTTAAGGAATAATGTAGAAAGATATTCGGAAATTTAAAAAACTCCCAAAATTAATGAAAAACTTAATTAAAATTTTTTTTAAATCAGGGAAGATTCAAATAATCCTGAAAGATATTTAGAAGGCTTATAAATTTTCGTAATATTTAAAAATAATTCAAGATTTGAACAGGTTTCAAACAATTTCAAACAAAATATAGATTTTTGAAAGTTTTGAAACAAAATGTTCAGAATTTTCAATAATTTTAAAAGGTACTAAAGACCAAAGTACCGCACCAAAGTTTCCGAAATGGAGACGGGGCATAGTCTTCACAAAAAATTTATTTTCTTTTACTACAGTTTGAACAATAGTTTCACCAGATAAATACAAAATACTAATCTTTCTATAGCGCTACCTAGAAAGTTTTTCTATTTTCTGAAAACGTGGAAATGTTTTCGAGAACGTTTCCACGAAATCGATTCAATTTTTCATTTTGAATAAATTTCAATAATTAATCTGGAAGATGTCGTACTTATTAGTTTCTTACCTCAATTTAAAAATTATAAATTTTCCCAGACATGAAGAACAAAATTTTTTTTCTTCTTATAAAAGGTACCAAGAAAATAAAAAACTTCTTTTGGTTGGAAATTAATCTGTTTTGGTTCGCGATTTAACTATTTTTTTCAATTTGTCTTTTCTGGACACACTCCACTCTTTTTTCATAAGATCAAAATATTTTTTAGTTTAAATATCAAATATTGAATTTTTCGGGTAGAATTCATCTGTTTGGTTCAAATTATTTTGCTTGGGTTAAGAATTCAATTATTTTGTCGGAAAGCCGTTTTTTCATTGGAAATTATAATCAACAAAATAGTTACATTTTCAACCGAAGAGATTAATTTCCAACTAAAACTAAGAATTTTCAAAAAAATGTTAATCAAAAACCGTTGAATTCAATCAAAAAGATGAATCTTCAACAAAATAGTTGAATCCTCAATCAAAAAGACAAATCTTCAACAAAACAATTGAACTTTCAACCAAAACGGATACTTTTTAACAATGTTATTTGATTTGTAACTGAGAGACTTGAATTTTCGACCAAAAATACAATAGTTAAATTTTCAGTCAAAAAATTAATTTTTATTCAAACGAAACGATTTTTCTCGTAAAAGTGCAATCATAAATGAAATAAATTATATTTGAATTTTTTTAAAGTTAAGTTGCTAACAGAAAAACCGAATTTCAACAAATTAGCCGAATATTTAAGCAGGAAGATGAATTTCAAAATAAGACAATGTATCTTCAACCAAAAAATAAATGTTCAATAAAGTAGTTTCACTTTCAATGAAGTACGCGAATTTTCAACAAAAAAATTAATTTTCTACCAGAAAATAAAATTTTTTAACAAAATACATGAATTTTAAACTGGAAAAGACAAATTTATAATAAAAAATGGAATAGTTAAATACTTGATTTAAAAAATTAATTTTCAACAAAAAACAAAAGAATTCTTTACCAAATGATTGCATTTTCAAACAAAAGGTTCATTTTCTACCGCAAAATACGAATTTTGAACAAAATGTATGAATTCTTTAACTAAAAACTATCAATTTTGTAATCAAAATTTTAATGAATTAATTTCCAGTAGAGAAAATTAATTTTCAACCAAAACAAAAGAAAATTTCAACACAATAGTTGAAAACGATGTATTTTACACATGTATATTACTCTGAATTAGCTGGATTACCGGACCTAAACTACATCGAATTGACAAAATTACATGGAGATCACTCCGATGCACTTGAAACACTATAGATTGCAAGTGGATTACTCCATACTACAAGTGGATTAATTAAGATTATAACTAGATTACAAGTGGATAGCTCTGGGTAACATGTATATTCTTTCCGTTTACAAGATGATTATTTTTTGCTCACAAGTGGATTACTTCGGAATTCTGGAATTACGCCAAATTACTTGACGTACTCCGAATGACAAGTGGATTACTCCAGACAAAAGTGTATTACTTTGGATTACTCCACATTACTTATCGGATTACCAGTTCGAATTACCGAGCAATCCAGCGGACTACCAGAGTGGTTTCCCCCTCAGTATCTATCAAGCAGCTTCTAAATTTAGCACAATCAATACAAAACAACAGCAAAAACAGATAAATAGTATTCGACCAGAGGTCACAAGTCCTGAGAAACCTAAAGATCTCGAGATAGAAGGATGTCTTTAATTCGTCGAGCCAATTAGAACGCGAGATTTGCTGGATACGATCGCGTTAAGGAATCGGTAGACGATATCGACTCAGAAGAAGCTGCACCTGCAGTGTGATAGATCTCGACACTCTAATACATGTGTGTAGGTGCTTTATAGGAGCAAGTACAGCACCTATAATACAGGATCGCTCAGGTTGCAGGAGCGAGGACGAGTCGTGATCCGATGTGCAAACGACGGGGGACCTTTTGCTTTCTAATCATCGTCAAGGTTAGCCCGTTGAACCTGCTAAGTCGCCTGCTCGTATGGAGGTTAGGACCTAACCCCCTGGCCTTCCCTTCATGTAAGGGGATGACCTTAGCCGCAGCTCAAGTAAGATGTCTTTCGTGTGTCTCTCTCTGGTCGTGAGTCTACAAAGGTTCACCATACCATACCATATTACAACACCGTAGCATACCACACCGTTAAGACTAGGAACGCCTCTCGCTATTGTTTCAGATCGTTACCCAGAGAGCGAAAGGACTCTTCTTGCGCGAACTAATTATCATTCAGGGTCGGGCAGGGTTATTAGACCAGGGTTACTCCACTACAATCACCGACAGAAGAGAACCTCAATCACCGCTTACAATCTTAATCTATCTCTTGAGGATCAAGATTCATTAGATTATAAATATAGGTAAAACCATATGATTTATGATCATGCAGTGTCTTCATTCTTATTAGTTCGGAATTCTTCAAACACGGTCCGTCCAAACTGGTTAAAATTGTAACATTGAAATCAGAGTGCTGGTAGTTTAATCTTTACTTTGTTGTGTGATAAATTGTGCTATTTGAGAGGGGTATTTTACATATATAGTTGTGCGGATTATGAGGAGGATTGTGCAGAGAAGCAGGATCTGGTTGCAGGACAAACGATGGATGTTAATCCAGGATTGGATCGTGCATATAAGTTCGGGATATAAGTAAATGCTTGAATTTATTCGAAACACCTCGGTTATTAATCGCCAGCATCAAGACCTCGCGAGGTGAATCCTCTTACGTGGGTACAAATAACGAACATGCCCCGTGTCGGGGAAACGAGGCACGAGGTGAACCAGAGAAATGTTTTAAGCGAGCCACTCGCGGCGCCCACGCTCATCTGTGGCAACAGACGCGCCGACACGCGCGCACACGCCGGGCACCTTATTTCAACCATAAATTAATGTTCTGTCTTCGCCGGATGCATAATTGTGCGACCCGCTCTCTGTCCCGTGCCCCAACGAGATATCCGCTTGGCAATGACACGTAACGAGGGATCTAATGACTTCGCAAACACGACACGCGGTGGCTACACCCCTCAGATAAGCCCGAAAATTCTACCTTCTTTCTTATAACCTTTTTTTTTTGCGAACCTTGATGTACTCTAGGGTGGTCCAAAAACTCGACTTCCGATTTTTCGTGAGCGATACGTCAATGTTCGTTTTCCGGGGAAAGAAATTCCATATTCTTTCATTTTTCTTTAATTATTTATTACTTTCGCGGATTTCATTCAATCTCGACATTTTTAGACTTACTGATTAGAAAAATCTGGAGTTCACTTCAGTGTTTCTTGTCGTCGTTTTGTAAGAAATAAAGAGAAAGGACAAGTTTGGCAACCAGTCATTTTTGACCATCGGTTCTGGTTTTATCTATCGAAAATGTTATCTGAAAAATAAAAAATTCCATTTCCAGCAAAACAATATGAGATACGGAAAAAATCTCAGGAAATAAAATTTCTCATCTCGAAAATATCCACGAATTAGATTAAAACTGTGATTTTTTCAAGACCCATAGTTTTTTTCAATCATTGATCATGTCATTAAAAAGATGTACTTGCTATAAAATTTCTATAAAAGTTTGAGACAGTTTGTTAAATAATTGCAAGCCGTTTCAAGAAAAAAAATGTATTGTAACATTTATTAATTGTATCATTTATTCCAGAAAATAGTAATTTTTCTAAACACACAGGGGAAATAAATTGTTAAAACAAATCAAAATGATTCAAATAATTGCAAACTGTCCTTTGCAAGAAATATTGCTCTCAGCATTCAACATCTGCATTATTATTTTCAGAACGTTGTGACTTCTTAAGATTCACAGGGGAAGAAAAGTTTAAACAAATGAATATTGGTTAAATAATTGCCAAATATCGTTAAACAATCTGTCACTTATAACGTTTGTTCATTGTGTGATTAATTCCAAAAAATAATAACTTTTCAGGATTTACAGGGAAGGGAGTTGTTAAAAAAAAATGAAAATTATTTAAATAATTACCATATATGGCAAACAAGAAATATTTCTTTTCAAATTCATTAACTGTATCATTCTTATCAAAAACTAATAAGCTTAACAACATAAGAATGGTTTAAACAATTTAAAACTATTTAAACATACTTTGAAATTCGTCACTTATCACATTAAGACAATTGATGTTGAAAGAATTTTTTAAATACCGTCTTTATCATGCATTTTACATAAAAATGTTATCTTTTATTTTTCGAGGTATCTTCCGGGCACAATATGAGGGGATCGAGGCTGTCAATATTAAAATTTATTGGATAAAAATCTTTTTCCCATTTTTTCGAAAACCGATTGAGGGGAGTCAATCACTGAAAATCGGAGGTCGAATTCTTACAGGTAAATATTTGGACCACCCTATTATACTATATATCTAGGGTCTTTAAAACTCCAAAGATTTTTTCTAATTTAAGGAATAATTATATTCTTTTGGGCCTTATACTTGGGGTTCAAAAATCGTAATGCTTGGAAAATGCAATGTGCTCCTGGAAATACTTTTTCCGATAGATATAGGTACATTTTCCAATAGGATAATGTTAGCCCATTTTTTATTGAAAATTAAATAGTGTTAGTCTTTGGAGATGTAAAAAAATGTAACTAATAATTGGTAGAGATTTTCACTGTAATGATTTGGTAGAAATTTTCATTGTAATAAATTAGTGGCTCAATTTTCACTAAATCAGACTTAGAAAGTAAGAATCTGAAACTCTCACAATAAAAAGAATTCAAAAACTTTGTCAAAAATTCTTTGATTCTTCAAAGTTTTTTTTTAAATAGGTCAATGAATTTTCTCACTTTTTCTCAGGTGTATAAGCTTTTTAGAATCTGGAGCATACTTTCTAAATATTTTCTTATGAATATGTTCACTATTCAAGAAATAATGAGAAGTCATAAGCGTGGTATCGCCAACGGCGATACCACGCTGAAAACACCAGTTCTCGTAAAATCACTGAAGTTAAGTAGGGTTGAGCGCGGTTAGTACTTGGACGAGTGACCGTTCGGGAATACTGCGTGCTGTTGGCCCGTCGTGGGTGTGTTGAGCCCATACTTATAGTTATTTACTACAAGAAACTATCCACCTAGAAACACCACCCGAATCGGGTAGTGTCACGCCTACCCCGAAAGGGAAATGGCTTAATGGTATAAATAGAATTGGAAGTTGCAAAAGAACAAGACTTGAAATTAATCGACTTGATTAGGGCCTAAAATATGAGAAACTCAGGTAATATCCTCTGTTCTGATCAATTTAAAAGCTATTGGTTGAAAAATTATTGTTATAAAACATTTGAAAATTTTTTCAATTTATCAGCCTAATTTATATGTTGTTCATGAAATTTCTCCAGCTTGAACCAAAGAAACACTTCATTATTTTGTTTCCATGAAAACAAATTTTTTCCGGAAATGAAAAATGATCACATGATTTTTTATTCAAGCTAAGCAAATTTTCACCTCGACACAATTAACTTCTTCCAAAATATGCGCATATAACTTAATACAAAACACATGTTTTTTTAACATTTTCAAAAAATTCTAAATCAAGCAGAAATTCTTTTTTTGAATTCATACATTAATCTCTATTTTGCACTAGGAAAACTGTAGAAGAAGGAAATTCGGCATAGTTTTTGAACCAATAAAATTTTTTTTTGAATTTTGAAATGAAAAAATAACAGAACGTATTAATCGATTTGCTAATTGCAAAAAATTTGTTTCTTTTGGATGTGAACCCACAATTTGGTTCTCCCTAAGCTTATACAATTCGATTAATGTTAGCATTTTCACTCCGCCCTATTATTTAGTTGCTCTAGCTACGATTTTTTATTAAAATGAACGTATACATTACTGGAAGTGTCACTACTGAAGTAATTTCTGCTCTAAAATCCAAATGATACTATTAACAATAAGTAAAATTTTTATGGAAATTGAATTAACAATTAAATGTTTATATTGAATTATGTATGGTTAAGAAAAAAGGGGGAAAAAAAAGAAATACTCGACAGGAATTTCGATTTCTCAATTTTTTTCATGCAAGTGGGTCAGTCGAGTAAAAAATTACGTATAGGAGGCTAAGAAACGTAACGTATGACATTTTTACGTGGCGAAATTTCGCAAGTGAAGATGGGTCCAGCTATATGCCGTTCCAGTTTATTCGATTGTAAACATCACAGTGTCCCCGTTCGCTTACAGATTCAAGTACCGATAAAAATCCAAGATGTCACACTGAAAGTTACTCTCGGTGCTATACATCGTTGTAATTAAAGTTAATACAGCGCTTCAGTATGAGAAGATCAAATAAATTACTTTTCGCGAGCCAATTCGTCGCCAGACCACCGAGTCTGTGTTATTAACTTACGTCACATGACCACATTCTTGAAAACTCAATTTTTATGTTGTGTGGAATGGATCATTGATTGCAAACACGTATTTGCTTGTTTTTTATTTTGTCATAACAAATTTTTATATAAAGCTTCAATGAGGAAGAGAAAAAAATGAAGAGTGCCTTACAACTTGCTGAAAATAAAAAAGGAGTATGACTTGAAATCAAAACCAGCCCAGCAGTACAACTGCGCCAAATTTAAATATTGAAAGAGAAATTTCATTTTTAAGGAAAATCCGGAAAAACATAAACTCAAAAAACAGAAGAAATCGGGTATTTTCTAAACAAAAAAGATTTTCTACTAAGAGAGATGAATTGTCAACCCAGAAAGACAAACTTTTAACAGCAAAAAAATAAATTTTAACTGAACATTTGCATTTACAAGCAAATAGTTGAGCTTTCTAGTATAAGAGATGAATTTCTAAGAAAATAGTTGAACTTTTAACCAAACAGTTCAATTTTGTTGCCAAGAGATTTATTTTCATGAAGAAAGTTGAATTTTTATCAAGAAAAATCCATTTTCTACCAAGAAAGATGAATTTGCAAAAACAACAAACTGACTTTTCTATCATGAAATATGAATTTAGGATAAAAAATAATGAATTTTGAACAAAACAGTTGAATTTCCGAAAAAATAGATGGTTTAACAAAATAGTTGAATTTTTAAACTATCAAGATGGATTTTCAACCAAATAGTCGAATGTTCAACAAAAAAGAGTAAAATTGGACCAAAAACAGTTGCATTTTTAAGCCAAAGAAACTTGTTTTCTAGAAAATCGCTGATTCTTTAACCAAAGAAAGTTGCATTTTTAACCAGAAAAAAAAATAAATTTTTAACAAAATAGTGGAATTTTCAAAAAATTATTGAATTTTTAACAAAACTCCTGAATTTTCAGAAAAAGAATGGAATAGTTGAAGTTTCAGATTAAGAAATCAATGTGTAACAAAATAGTTGAATTTCCAACTAGAAAAGATATTTTGCAAACCAAAAATAGAAGTGTCAAATTTTCAGTTTGAAAATTTAATTTTTAGTTAGAAAAACAAATTTACAACGAGTTGAATTAAACTACAAACGAGGAATTTTTAACGAAATAGTTAAATCCTAGAAGAAAAAGATGAATTTTGGACAAACAAAATTAATTTTATAACTGAAATGGCAAATTTTTAATAAAATACATGAATTTTCTACCAAATTGTTGAATTTTTAACTTAGGAAGGGTAAATTTACAACCGGGAATAGAATAATCGAATTCCCAAGACAAAAAGTGAATTTGTAACCAAAGAAAAAACTAATTTTCAACAAAAGTTAAATTTTCAACTGCAAAATATAATTTTTCAACAAAAAAGTTTATTTTCCACCATTTGATTCAATTTTCAATCAGATAGTTGAGTTTTCAAACTAAGATATGAATTTCCAACAAAAAGTTTAATTTTTGACCGAACAGTATAGCCAAAAAGAGTATTGCCAAAAAGTCCAATTTTCTACAAAACAGTTGAATTTTTCACCCAAAAATAGGAATTTTCAACCAAACATGTAATAGTTGATATTACAACAAAAACAGATTTATATTTCAATTAAAAAATAGTTTAATTCATAAAAAATAGAGAAATCCATAAGTTATATAACAGATTTTTTTCGGAGGGGGAAGGGGGTCGGAAAAATTTTACGATCTGCTAAATAAGGGATGGTGGACCCTTTAGAAAGTCTATGTATCCAAGTTATAGAACAACGTTAAAGTGCAGTAATTACAAGCAATACGTGAATACAACAGCATTAGAAAGACTTCAATTTCAGCATAAATTAGAATTATATTTTGATTTTTTTCCACCACTGTGCAAAAAATATCTACAAAAACAATTTCTATCACAATTTTTGAGATAACTACAACCCTTGATATTATTCCACATGTTGTATGTGGCTTTGGCTTATAGTTATATTTACTTGGTACACCCTTAGATTAGGTAAACTATTTTTCTAGATTGAAGGACAGATTAAACAGCAATTGAAAAGATCTCAAGCCTTTAGTAAGGATTTTCTAGCTTATAAATTATTGTTAACATTCTGAAATTAAGTTATTCGACGGAAGATTCGAAAAAATTGAATAATCTTGTTTTATTCAATTTTAATTATCGTAAACATTCTTTAAAATGTTCAGCCAATTTCACTTAATGTTTCTGATTTTGATTACCTCATCATAAAATTAAAATATATGCTTGGATTTAAATTACTATATGATATAATTAAGTAGTTTGAATAAAAATTAATTTCAAAATACGTAAACCGGCATCCAAACGATTGAATTGAATTTTAATTTGAAGTTAAGATTCAACTTCAATTTTCATTTTATTTATAATTTGGATGTTAATCGGCTCTCAATAATCTGTATACAGATTACTTTAATTCAAACATAAGATTTGATCACAGAAGGAATTAGAAAAGTAAAAATGAAGCAATAAGTTAATTTGGAATCTCATATCGTAATAAGATGTTCTTAAAAGAAACCAACAGAAAAACAGATTCTATGAATCAATGAAAAATATTATTTGGCTCTTAGACGAAAAGAAGCTTGTTTGGGTTTAAGAATTTTCTTTGGTTCAAAGAAATTATTTCTGCTACAATGAAAATTCTCACTTAATTAAAAATTATCCTCTTCATTTTGATGTTATTTTTAGTAAAATGAAAAAATGTGTTGAAGGAACGGTTTCTTCAATTTAAAAAAATATATTCTTTGGAGTAATTCAGAAATCCTGAATCTTTCTGATGACTTACATTTCTGACACAGATCCATCTGAAGATATTTGAAATTTAAATTCGCCAACTTGTTGAATTTTAATATTCTAAAATCATGAAATTTTGAACACTTTTGCTTCCTCATAGAGGAAGCTTTGTAATGGTGACATTTTTCAAATTTTTTAAATTCATTTAATTGAACCCTCCCTAATTTAAAAATGTCTAATACAATGTTCTAAGCAATTGTCCGGATGTGTGTGTGTGTGGATGTGTGGATGTGTGGATGTATGGATGTGTGGATGTCACGCTTTTTTGTGAACACGATAACTAGAAAACGGTTGCAGATAAATTGATGAAATTTGGAGAGCTTATTTTCCTCACTAATATCTTGAAACTGACCGAAGGATTTCAAAAAATATTTAATGCATTTTTTTCTAGCACTCAATA